>JAJLXT010000136.1:0-28633 GCA_030571395.1 Nakaseomyces sp. UFMG-CM-Y6046
CCAAAGTGATGGTCTTACCAGTTAGTGTTTTAACAAAGATTTGCATACCACCTCTTAGTCTCAAAACAAGATGCAAAGTGGATTCCTTTTGGATGTTGTAGTCAGAAAGAGTTCTACCGTCTTCCAGTTGCTTACCAGCAAAGATCAGTCTCTGTTGGTCAGGTGGAATACCTTCCTTGTCTTGGATCTTAGATTTGACATTGTCAATAGTGTCAGAAGACTCAACCTCTAGGGTAATAGTCTTCCCTGTCAAAGTCTTGACAAAGATTTGCATACCACCTCTTAGTCTCAACACCAAGTGAAGAGTAGACTCCTTTTGGATGTTGTAGTCGGATAGAGTTCTACCATCTTCCAGTTGCTTACCAGCGAAGATCAGTCTTTGTTGGTCAGGTGGAATACCTTCCTTGTCTTGGATCTTAGATTTGACGTTGTCAATGGTGTCAGAAGATTCAACCTCTAGGGTAATAGTCTTCCCTGTTAAAGTCTTGACAAAGATTTGCATACCACCTCTCAGTCTCAAAACAAGATGCAAAGTGGATTCCTTTTGGATGTTGTAGTCGGATAGAGTTCTACCGTCTTCCAGTTGCTTACCAGCAAAGATCAGTCTCTGTTGGTCTGGTGGAATACCCTCCTTGTCTTGGATCTTAGATTTGACGTTGTCAATGGTGTCAGAAGACTCAACCTCTAGGGTAATAGTCTTCCCTGTCAAAGTCTTGACAAAGATTTGCATACCACCTCTCAATCTCAAAACAAGATGCAAAGTGGATTCCTTTTGGATGTTGTAGTCAGAAAGAGTTCTACCGTCTTCCAGTTGCTTACCAGCGAAGATCAGTCTTTGTTGGTCTGGTGGAATACCCTCCTTGTCTTGGATCTTGCTCTTAACATTGTCAATAGTGTCAGAAGACTCAACTTCCAAAGTGATGGTCTTACCAGTTAGTGTCTTAACGAAAATTTGCATCCTGTTAGTGTGTTTTTTTTTTGTGTATGTATGTGTGTGTATCTTTTTTGGTTCTTGTCTAGAAGAAAAAAAAAAAACAAAAAACAAAAAAAAACTCACTCCCTATTTATACCCCTTGGGATGTAAAACGCCACCGTTTTTTTTTGTTTTTTCTTGATTTTCCTTAGCCCCTTGTTTTTCTTTTCGAGAAAGAGAGAGAATTCCCACAGAAATGAGACACCCCTCCTTCATTATCTATCATACGGGAAGGGTAAAGGGATCTGCTTATTTGTGTGTGTGTGTGTGTGTGTTTGTTTCTTCTCACCCCCTCCCCCCTCCCTTGTGTCACACGGGTTATCAGCCCCTCCTTGTTTTCTTTCTTTCTTTTTTCTTATTTGTGCGCACTTCTCTGTGAGGATTGAGATGATTTTCTCAGTTTATCTTTTTTTCCATTCCCTTCCCCCCTCCTTCTCTCTCACAGAAACATCCGTACAATATCGGGATGACTCGTTTTTTCTTCTTCTTCTTCTTTCTTGTTCTCTCCTTCTCTCTCTCTCCATCTCACCTACAGCATATTCTGAGTGTACAATGGGGGGCGAGAGGGAGAGCCAAGTTCGTACATTACGTCATGCCTTCTTCTTCTTCTTCTTTTTTTTCTCCTTGGGGGAAGTGATAAGGATCTGCCCTTTCTTTTCTTTCTTTCTTTTTTTGGTTATCATCGCTCTTTGCGGGGTTTTGGGTTTTTTTCTTTCTTGGATATCATTTTTATTCCGTTTGGGAGTGTGATGGTATTCCGTGGGTTGTGATATACGTATTATATGTTTGAATTGGGTGGTGAGAATTGCATTTATATCAACATATATTTTAGGTAGATAGGGAGACGGGGAGTTAACTCCCCCGTCGCTGTCTCACTCTCTCTCATTATTCTATAAGGGTTGTTAGTCTTGATTTCATGAATGGGTTGGTGGTGGGGCCTCTGTCTGAAGCTACACGTCTGGTATTGGTATTTGGTCTCTCTGTGGTGGTGTCGGCATTGGGTCTCTCCGTGGTGAACTCGTCTAGGAGTTGTTGGCGGCGTATGTGGCTGTTGTCGGTGGATATACGGCCGGGTGTCGAGATGCTGGATCGGAACTCTACCACTTCCGACCTGCGTTGTTCTAACAGCTCGTCGTCCTGTAGCAGTTGGAGTATCGTGGTTGCGAGGTGTTGTGTCTCCTCCTGGCGTTTAGAAAGTGCAGATGGTAGTGTGTATGTGGTGAACGGCTGCACTAGCGTCGCATTGCGCTTGATCCACTCGATGAAGTAGTTCGAGCTGTGATTGAGAAGGTACGACACAAGTGTCAGTGTCTTCAGAATGTGGATGCTGTTCGATTGAGACGCTTTCCTGTTACTCAATCGCTTGCGTATCACCGCTACGACGTCTTCAAACGTACGCGGGCTGAACGTCATGATCGATATCTCGTTCATCACACTGCCCGTGGCACCGCTCTTCGTGCTCGAATTTGTCGCTTCCTTCACCTTCATCTCGGTGGAAGACTGTACCATACTCTTCATTGTCCGGATCAATGCCATGGCTAGTCGTGGTTATGTTATGTTACGCTATGCTATGTCTTTGTATGCCTTTTTACTTCCTCTAATTTCTTGATTCGTATTTTTTTTTCTTTTGTTGACTTTTTTTTTTCTTTCTCGAAATTTAATTTTTTTTTGTCACTGAATTTTTTACTTTTTTGATTTACTTTTGGACACTCGACGAAGAAAGTGCCGTAGTCCCCACTCCCCCTCGAAGTATCAGATCTTATTTATATATATAGTTTTACAGTCGTTAGAACAACAGTAATAACCACTTACTTCAATATGGCAATGGTATATACTTACAGCTATTACGTATTGTGTCTCTCTAATCATCGCTGATTTCGTTGTTGGTCTCTTCTTTTTTTTACTGCTCTCCTGCAGCGGTTTCTGTGGGTGTGTGAAAAATTTTTGGAAAAAAAGTGAAAAAAAGTGAAAAATTGTTAGCTCATCGCAAAAAATTGTAAAATTCTTTTGTTCATTTAAAATTAAATTATTTATTAGAAAGTTGTACTTTGTGTTGTGTAATTTGTTTGTTGTATCTGTTTTTTTGTTAGAAATATACTGGGAATTAACAGTGAAATAATGTCTAGTCCTAGTGCAGCTGATGCCGAGAAGGCCCTTGAGTACAAAAATGAAGGTAACAAGTTCATCAAGGCTCAAGATTATCTACATGCCTCGGAAATGTACGACAAGGCTATCGAATTGGACGCTACCCAGTCTATATACTTCTCTAACCGTGCGTTGGCTCATTTGAAGCTGGACAACTTCCAGCACGCCGCTCAGGACTGTGACGAGGCCTTGAAGCTTGATCCCAAGAATGTCAAGGCGTACCATAGACGTGGTCTTGCACGTGTCGGTTTGCTTGAGTTCAAGAAGGCCAGAAACGATCTTAACGTGGTGTTGAAGGCTAAGCCCAGTGACGCTGCCGCTAAGAGAGCTCTGGACATTTGTGAGAAGGTTATCCGTGAGGAAAGGTTCAGGAAGGCTATTGGAGGTGACGAGGGTGAGGCTGCTGTCAGACTGTGTCGTACTTTGAACATCGGTTCTTTTGATGCCAACAGTGATTTGACCAAGTACGATGGCCCAAAGTTGGAGTTTGAGCAGTTATACAACGATAAGAATGAGCACGCGGGTGTCGAAGTGAAGAATATGTCCCAGGAATTCATTAGTCAGATGGTTAACGATGTGTTCTTGCAAGGTAAGAATTTGCCAAAGAAGTACGCCGCGGCCATTGTGTCTCACGCTGAGAGACTGTTCTCCGCGGAAGCAAACATGCTGGAGCTCTCTAATAAGGAAAGACCAGACCACAAGATTTCTGTCTGTGGTGATACCCATGGTCAATTCTACGATGTCTTGAACATCTTCAGGAAGTTTGGTAAAGTTGGTAAAGACCACACTTATTTATTCAATGGTGATTTCGTTGATCGGGGTTCGTGGTCCTGTGAAGTTGCCCTGCTATTCTACTCGTTGAAGATCTTGTTTCCTGAGAACATGTACGTGAACAGAGGTAACCATGAAACGGATAACATGAACAAAATTTACGGTTTTGAAGATGAATGTAAATACAAGTACTCTCAGAGAATATTTGACTTGTTCTCTCAGAGTTTTGAAACGCTTCCATTGGCAACTCTGATAAATAAGGACTACTTGGTTATGCATGGTGGTTTGCCAAGTGACAAGACGTCCACTCTGGAAGATATTAACAAGCTAGACAGATTTAGTCAGCCACCAAGAGAGGGTCTATACATGGAACTACTGTGGTCTGACCCACAACAAGCTAACGGTCTAGGTCCATCTCAAAGAGGTCTAGGTTTTGCTTTCGGTCCAGATATCACAGAAGATTACTTGAAGCGTAACAACTTGAAGAAGGTTTTCAGATCTCATGAAGTCCGTATGAGGGGTATCTTATTTGAACACAACAACAAGTTGGCTACTGTCTTCTCAGCTCCAAACTACTGTGATTCGCAAGGTAATATGGGTGGTATTATCCATATTGCTCCAGGTAAGGGTAAACTAATACAAAATGGTAATGATGATGAAGATTTGATTGTTGAAACGTTTGAAGCCGTAAAGCATCCAGAAATGAAACCAATGGCATACTCTAACGGTGGCCTTGGTTTCTGATTACTAGCATTAAATTTCATTTATTAATGACAAAATTTTTTTAATTGTATAGGAAATGGCCTATAAAAAAAAATTAATAGGAAAGTATAGTGTATATTAAAAAATTTGTAAATACATCATTGTGCTGCTATTGAGTACAGAATGAGAATAATGATCCAATTTTATTTATGTATTTCACGTTAAGATCAAGATAAGAAAAAATATTGAACACCATTAAAATAAAAAAAGAAAGCACTCACGATGGGGGTCGAACCCATAATCTTCTGATTAGAAGTCAGACGCGTTGCCATTACGCCACGCGAGCTTACTATTTCTTATTGTTTTTGAAAAGACTTTCCAACCATCACAGGCAGACTTAAATCACGTGTATTAGAGAGTTTAAAATCATTACGGTTTTATGACCGGCATTTGATTGCATATAAAAATGCCTTTATTTGGTCTGATCTTAAATCCAAAAAAAAATTACGCTATAAATCTATTAAAGGTGTTTCTAATATACAATAGGGTTGGTATTCTGATGATTCAGTCAACGAAGAAAAGGTAATGATATCTATATATAAAAAAAATAAAGAATGCAAAGTAAATGAATAGGTGCTAATTTTTTGTATTTGTCCTGAAGATGTTAATAGGGGGGAATGCAGATAGTAATGTTGTCGGTAAAAAAAATATTTTGTTTTTTTAAAATCTTTAATATTAAATTTATTCGTCGTCATCACCAGCAGCCTTAACCATATCCAAAAACTTTTCCTTGGAGACCTCAGTTATCAATTGCTTCTTTTCGTTTCTATTCTTTATATCAGTAAAACCTTCACTAGTCTCTTTGTCTGTCTTAACTTGAGTAGATAATATAGCATTGAATAATTTGACGGCACCTTTCTGTGCAATTTTCCTCAGTCTCGTCTCCTTCTCTATAACGTTTCTAATCTCCTCACCGGATTGTCCATCACCAGACACCAATGGAATAATCTCCTTCTTTCTCGTCTTGTTAAGGAGCTTCTTCTTCTCCGCAAGAATAGCTCTCTTGGCCTTTGCTTCTAGTTTCTGCGACTCGTTCTGTTTCAGCACTTGCTTATTTCTGGACATAATAGGATCTTTTCTGTCGTACGCCTTCAAATGAGAGCCCAGAATAGCATTCAATGCAGTGGAAAACCCAGCAGAACCATCATCATGCTTACTCATCTTAGCCTTCTTCTTTCTTGGAAACGAATCATCCTCTTCTTCTTCTTCTTCTTCTTCTTTATCTCCTTCCTCCTCCTCTTCTTCAGCATCTCTTTCTGATTCCTCCTGTACACTCTCATCACCTTCTTCCTGTCTCATCTCTTGAGAGCTCTCGCCAGAAACTTCTTCAGAAATACTTTCATCCTTCTCAACCTTCTTCTCCTTCTTCTGTACAACCTTATGCTTCAATGCCATCGTTACTTGTTCCTTGACCTGTATACCTACAATTTCTGTCTCCTATTAAAACTATTCGTTATTACAGAGTAGCCATCCTTTTTTTAAATGTAATGATGGAAGCCATCACCAATTTCCATAAACTATTCGATCGATGGGCATCGCATCCAAAAAAAAATTTTGGAAAAAAAAAAAAAAAAACGTGATCACTTTGTACATCAACATCACAGTACATTTCGTAGATCAACACCTCATCTTATTATATATCACCGGTGACGGAACGCGATAAATTCAAAACACAGTGTGATATTATGCAAAGTAGATTCGATAAATGTCCTATGACCTGTCATTCTTGATAGTCCATACAAGAGCAATTCGGTTTTATCAAGCTTGGTAAAGAAGACGAAGGGGGTGTTATATACTAAAGGATCATTAAGGCAACGTGTGAAAGAAAAAAGAGAGAGAAAGAGATTTAGCAAAAGTGTAAACAAAATAAAATGAATGAGACGCCGAGGACTCCAGCAAGGCAGACACTGGTTGATTTGAATGGATCTGCTAAGAGACGTTATACTACTACACCTCCTAAAGAAGTAGCAAGGAGCTTTCCTGATAGAAATTCGTTTGGTGGAGTCAGTAGGCTCAGTAGTTCTGGTGTAATCGGGGAGACTGTTAGTATTGATAAATTACAAGAGATACGGTCTAAGACTCATTTGACATCCTTTTATAAGGAGAATGTGTTAGAGTTGAATACATTGCAAGATAAATTGTTTCAAAAGAAGGGTGTTCTGGATGGGTTGAAGGATGAATATGAGGATTTGAGGTCGCGTTATGAAACTATCAATCTCAAATGGGAGCAGAAGAAAGAGGAGAAGACGCTCAAAAAACAGAAGCTGGAGTTAAAGGAAAAGGAACTTAAAAAGATTAAGGAAGATTTTGCCAATAAGAAAAAGTTTATGGAAGAAAGTCACAAATTGAAACTGGAGCAATTAGTAGCAACAAAACATGCAGAACTTGCGAGGTTAGATGATGAGTATAGGACAAAACTGGAGCAACTGAAATATGAGAAGATCAAGAAATTCGAAGCTGAGAAGGCTGATTTGATAGAAAAAATCGAAGAAATTAGAAATAAAATGCACACTAATGAGACTACGCTTTCACAAAGATTGAAGGAATGTGAGGCCCAACATCTTGAACAGAAGGAGAAGTGGTTGAGTGATTATCAAGATGAATGGCGTAGCTATACAGAAAAAAATCATAATTACAGCAAAAACATAAAAGAACTCCAAATAGAAATTGATTCCATTTTAACACCGCGTATCGAATCACAGAAACAGAGGTTAAGAGAGCTAAATGACGAAATTGATAGATTGAAGGTAACATTGAAGGAAAAAGAAGAAAATATTGGAAATCTGAAGGATATGATACATAAGGAAACCGAGAAAAAAAACAAGTTACTGGAGGAGAAGAAGGAAATTGTTGAATATATAGACAAATCAAAAAAGGAGGTCGAAGAAATTCAAGAGATTCTAGTCAAGGAAGAATCGTTAAGAAGATCGTTGCACAACCAACTGCAGGAACTAAGAGGAAATATCAGAGTTTATTGTAGAATTAGACCTCCACTACAATTTGAAGAGAAGGATACTAGTCACATTAATGTTGAGTCATTTGATGATGATAATGGTGATCAAGCTATGGAGATCAAGAAAGGTTCTTCTCAAAATATCAAATTCAAGTTTGACAAAATCTTTGACCAAAATGAATCAAATACGGACATATTCAAGGAAGTGGGCCAGCTAGTCCAAAGCTCATTGGATGGTTACAATGTCTGCATATTTGCCTACGGACAAACTGGATCAGGTAAGACGTACACTATGCTTCATCCAAAGGATGGTATAATACCTGCAACCATAAACCATATTTTCTCTTGGATTGACAAGTTGGCGACGAGAGGTTGGACTTATAAAGTTAGTTGTGAATTCATTGAAATTTACAATGAGAACATTGTTGACCTGTTGAGAACAGCACCAAACTTGAGCGATTCAGAAGAGCATATTCCAACATTGAAGCATGAAATTAGACATGATCAAGAATCTAAGACCACGTATATCACCAATATTACTACATGCGTTTTGGACTCATTAGATACGGTCTCAAATGTTCTGAAACGTGCAAATAAGTTGAGATCGACCGCTAGTACAGCAGCAAACGAACATTCCTCTAGATCCCACAGTATATTTATTATTCATTTGGAAGGTGAAAACAAGTCCACGGGAGAGAAATCTCAAGGTATCTTGAATTTGGTTGATCTGGCTGGCTCAGAGAGACTAAATTCTTCTCAAGTGGCAGGGGACAGACTACGCGAGACCCAAAATATTAACAAATCGCTGAGTTGTCTTGGGGATGTGATACATGCGCTGAACGGTTCTGACAGCTCGAAGAGACATATCCCGTTCAGGAACTCAAAATTGACATATTTACTTCAATACTCGTTGATCGGTTCCTCGAAAACACTTATGTTTGTCAATATATCACCAACGTTTAATCATCTCAATGAAACCGTAAATTCGTTGAGATTTGCATCAAAGGTTAATTCAACTAAAATGGTTAATAGAAACTAGCAAGTAAAAAATGAAAGTACAGAAAACTAATATATAATAATTATTAATCACCTAATAGATTTACAGGATTTTTTTTTGTTGTTGTCGTTTTTTGATTTTATTGTATGTGTGTTTGAGAGTTCAAAAGCTTTTTATGGTTTTTTATAAGAATGTAATCATCTAATAGTCTGTTAAAAGTTCAGTCCTTTTTGTCGTCTATGGAAACATGTTTTTGTAAACGTTTAAGAGCCCAGTTCTGACCAATGATGTGGATATCTGGATCTGACTTGCCCTCGGATAGATTATACTGCTTCCACCAGGCTGGAGACTTAAATCTAGGGTCTTCTTCTGGGAATCCACATTCGTTATGTCTGATATTGGCTACCTGCAATCTCAACTCAGCAGCGAGTCTGCTACGTAGGTCCTCGGCCTCTGGTCCAAACTTCAACCGTTCTGTGATTTCATCTGGGTTTTCAGGGTCCATGAACTTATCTACCAGTTCTCTCCACTCGGCTCTGTATTTCATGATGATCTCATCGTTGACCTGGTTCCCGATGGTGACTTTGATAGAAGTCCCGAAATTTCTAGGAGTCAGTTGCTTCAACATACCGACAGCTTCCTCAGACGCGACATTTTCAAACCCTGTGGTAAATATTGGAACTACAATAGGTGGCACGGTGGACTCCAGAATCACCCTGGTAACCCCCCACTTGAAGTACCTCATCGAGTTGTTGTAAGGAGGTTTCAACTGCAGCACAAACCCCTCTGGATATATGTGCACCCATGCCGGGTTGCGTGGTACAAAGGGAAGCTTGTATTCGGGGTCTCTGTCCCGCATGATCTTATCCTCGGTGCTCATAAGCCTGATCGACGCATCGATAGACTGTTGGAACGGACCCGCCCCGAAACGTTTGGTAGACAGCACTTTCCCAAGTGAAAAGAAGTAACCCAAAACCTTGTTAGAGAAGCAAATATTGTCTGCACCGAGACACCACCGCACACGGTCCAGACTAGTGTAGAACCGCAGCGGGAACGTCGCCCAGACTGTGGGGTCGTCCACCATCGACATATGGTTCATTATAGTCAGCGTACCCCGGTTCTCCTCCTTGGATTTCTCCAGCGCAGCCTCTAGCCTGTCCAGATGCACCACCCGGTAGTTGTAGAAGCTCAGCAGCGCCTTAGAGATGCAGAACGTCAGCAAACACGTCCCAGAGGACAGCAGCCTCCACAGAATGTTCCTCCGTGGGTACTCCCGCAGCATATCATCACCAGCCTTCAGCACATTATAGAAAGACATGCCAAAAAAGAAAACAAGTATTACAAGCTGTTTACGCGGATATAATATTGATTCGTAAATCAATATTTGAATAAGCTTAAACCCTAAATGCTTCTATAAATAGTGGGGGGTTGTTTTAATCCTCGAGAAAATGATTTACGTTTCTGTTCATGCAGCTTTAAGGGTCCAAAAAAAAAAAAAAAAAAAAATTTTGGCTGAAAAAAAAAAAATAATTTTAGAAAATTCGATATTGGCAAAGAGGAGGAGGGCATCGCTGGCGTTATCGAAGCTCTATCTTGAAACAAAACAAGGTTGTTACAGCAATGGAGAAGTTTAGTAACTATAGGGATAAGGGAACTGGCATTGCGCCGTTTTTGGCGAACAGTTTGCGTGGACCAGGCGGTGTTGCGAAGACGTTGCATTTTGTGTGGTATGCAGTGAAGCTGGTGCTGTTACTGCCGGTGATGCTAGTGGTGATGGTGCTAGGAGACAAGTTCTGGCACCGGTTCATCCTGCGGGTGCTGTACGGTTACCGGGAGGATGTGACGGTGGTTGGTGTGCGGCGCAAGCAGGTGGTGCCCTGGCAACACTACCCGCAGCGTAACCAGGTCTACGTGGTGAACACGTCGAGCCCCTGGGATGGTATTGCTCTGCAGCTCTTGGCTGAGGGCCCCTGTGCATTCTTGGTGCCTGCTAACGGTGTGTTCTACGGCATGACTGCGGCAGAGTACTACTCGTTTGCGCTTGCAGGCTCGCTCGATGCAAAGCTGTTTGGAAAGGAAGTCTCGTCTCTTGCACAATGTAAGGACCGCGTGGTGTTCATGTTCCTCGAGGGTACTTGCTCTAACGGTAAGAGCGTGCTGCCGTTCGAGACCACCAGCGCACAGCTGGACAGGTTCCTCTACGGTGAAGCAACAAACGAGCGTGATATCCCGGAGAAGGACCGCAAACCACTGTACACCGTGCAACTCAGGATCAACAGCTCGCTCGCCACTCCACTAGCGGTCTCCAGAAAGGATTACTTCTTCCGCAGCATCACCAGAGGCGTCAGGTTCAAGATCAAGATATCCCACGAGGCCTACACTTCCAGGAATCTAGACACCATCAGGGCAGCCCTCATGGACGGCGACAAGTACAAACTGGTCTCAAAATCATTGGGTCTCGAGACCAAACGCAAGTTCGTCGCCGAATTCAACGCAAAACGTTGAGGATGCAACAGAGTAAGCGATCCAATGGTGCAACAGAGTTGTTATCTAATTGTTCAATTATGTATTATACAGATTATGTATTGTTGTTATGATGTAACATTTGACGTCTTTTTGACGTCTCCCAGAGAAACACCCGCACAAAGAAATTCCGAGCGGTGAAAAATTTATGACAGCATACAATAATGGCTCATTTCTTGAAGACTAATTGTTTGATTCCTCCCTTTGGAAGCTTTTATTCTCGAAGGCGATCAATCTACCTAAGCCCAATTGGATAATAACGCTCTTTTTTGTTCTGAATGTTGGTGCGAAGAGGTACTCAGTATGTCTGGGAGTCTGCCGCTGTTTCTGCCACCGGGTTTATAGTGCTTTCGGCAGCACTAGTGTTCTTTATGGTGCCCGGGATAGGGTTCCTGTACTCTGGTTTGGCCAGACGTAAGTCTGCATTGTCGCTACTCTGGGTGACAAGTATGGCTGCGCTTGTGGGGATGCTTCAGTGGTATTTCTGGGGCTACTCGCTGGCGTTTTCGAGGTCGGCGAAAGATCATAAGTTTATAGGCGATTTGAACTCGTTTGGGTTCCGGAATGTGTACGGGATTAGTGATCCCACAGCGGGACAGTATCCAGAGGTGGCCTACGCTGGGTTCCAGATGATGTTTCTGTGTGTGACGCTCTCGCTGGTAGCTGGTTCTACCGCTGGCCGCGGTCGGTTTTTCCCGCACATGGTCTTCCTATTCCTATTTGCAACCGTCGTGTACTGCCCTATAACCTACTGGATTTGGGCGCCTGGTGGCTGGGCGAGCCAGTGGGGTGTACTGGACTGGGCTGGCGGCGGTCCCGTTGAGATTTTAAGCGCAGTAGGTGGGTTCGTCTACTCGTATTTCCTTGGCAGACGAAACGAAAGACTGCTGATAAATTTTAGGCCACACAACGTTTCCAATGTGGCATTAGGTACAAGTATTCTTTGGTTTGGATGGTTGCTTTTCAACTCAGGCACATCGCTGAGACCTAGCTTGAGATCCGTGTATGCTTTTTTGAACACTAACCTGAGTGCAGTCACTGGAGGGATGACATGGTGTGTGCTAGATTACAGACTGGAAAAAAAATGGTCTTCTGTGGGGTTATGTTCCGGTATTATATGTGGACTTGTTGCCGCAACGCCGAGTTCAGGCTGTATCACTTTGTATGGTTCTCTAATACAAGGTATCGTAGCAGGACTATGCTGCAATTTTGCGACTAAACTGAAGTACATTGTAGGAGTCGATGATGCAATGGATCTGCTTGCTGAGCATGGGATTGCTGGTATCGTTGGCTTGATATTCAACGCTTTATTTGCAGCTGACTGGGTGATTGGAATGGATGGCGTTACAGAACACGAAGGTGGCTGGATCACCCACAACTACAAACAATTGTATAAGCAGATCGCATACATTGCTGCAGTGATAGGTTATTGTGCCGTGGTCAGTGCCATCTTATGCTTCGCTGTTGATAATTTCCCAGGTTTAAAGCTTAGGGTGTCTACCCAAGGCGAAGAAAATGGTACAGATGAAGACCAGATCGGTGAATTTGCCTATGATTACGTTGAGATCAGAAGAGAATTCAACACCTGGGGCTATGAACTTGAAACGGAACAAATTGATGACATTAAGAAATAAACTTTCTATTATTTATTATTAAGGTGTGACAGATTTATAGAGAAAAAGGTACGCTGTCTTATACACTTTTAATTTTTTTTTTTGTTGGGTATTGATGAGATTTTATGCAACTTAAGTTTTTAGACTTTCGAACTTTATAGACATGAAAAATATTTTTGTTGGTTTAGAAGGTCCTTTATTTAAAAGTTTTCCTATAATTATGTATATATTTTTGGCAATGATATAGATATATTTTTTGTACGCAATTTTATATGGACAACTCTCCTGGTGACTTGAGAAAGGATCGATTATTTCATAATGGTTTTTTACAGTGCATCGCGGTGGACCAAATTCAACTCAAAAAAATTCAACTTTTAATATGACTTCGTGGCCAAGCTGGTTAAGGCGTGCGACTGTTAATCGCAAGATCGTGAGTTCAATCCTCACCGAGGTCGATTTTTTTTTCAATTACTTTTTGATGATTTCGGCTCATATATCCAGTATTAAGTAGTTTGCTTGTTTGTTTTGAACTATTTTAATCAACGTACAATTGACTTCTTCTTTGATAAATTGTTTAATAACGATGTGTTTTGTTTTTTTTTAATTTGGAAAAACTGTATTTTTTTATATTTTGTTAAATGATGATGTAGTTGTTAACAAGCTCTTTCATTAAAATAATAAACAAATAAAAATTAATGATATAAATGCTTTATTATCATAAGTAAAAAAAAAATTAATCCAGTAAACATTGATAATGAATATGTTACTTAATGCTATATATTATTATAAGTAGATATAATTCTATGCTTTTGTCTTCAGGACAGCAGAGTAGATACCATTTCTGGCACCTTCTGCCTTGGAAATCCATCTACCCAAACGGTGTTCTTTCGATACACTTGCAAGTACACGGAAAGTTTCTCTGCCATGCTTACCAGTCTCTACACATTGGATTTTAGTTACAACACCTCTACAATTTGGTAGTTCATTTACTAGTTCAAATTCTCTAACGTTTTCATTCAGTTTCCACACCTTCAATGACCCATTCCAGGAACCGGAGATAAACATATTTGAATATGGTATAGCGCATAAAGCCGTAATCCAGTATGGTTTGATCAGTTTTTTATCCTGAACTTGCTTAATTCTTACATCTTTGTCTGCTTCACCAGAGATTTCTTCTGGGGTTGGTGGATCCATAACACCATGTGCTGATCTTTCTATAAATAATGGCTTCTTCTTCGATAATGACCATAGAGAAATACTACCGTTGTCTGAACCTGTAATAAAATGAGAATCATCTATCATGCTAACCACATCGATACTACCTTCACCAAAGAACAATGGAGCCTCTGATTCATCTGGGTATTCAACCTCACCATCTTCCTTTTCAACAGCGTTAGCCCTAATCCATTTCTTCAACATCCTTTCTGGGTCTTCACCACCTCTAAAGGTTAGACGTGTTTCATCTGGAATTTTCCACAGCATTGCCGTTCTATCACGAGAACCCACCGTAACACATCTTTCCATCCCTAATGCAGAAATGTCCACTACTACATCATGATGACCATATAGAGTTTCTAATTGAGAAAATTGACTAATAGAATATGTTCTGATTTTGTAATCGGCACAAGCAACATAGAGTTGATCGGAATTCCTTCTGAAAACCAATGAAAGTACTTCACCCTTACGGTCTTTTGTTGGAATAACCTTAACCGGTGCCAATGATTCTGTACTCCAAACAATCAGCTTTCTGTCTCTACCACCAGTGACTACAAAGTCCCCCTTGGGGGAAGCAGCAACGGCTAATACCTGGTCATAGTGGCCCTCAGTTGTATTTTCATATTCTGTTTTGCCTTCTGGAATATATTGCTTACCACCTTTGGTTGATTTCACCTTCTTTGGTCTAGACTTGAAATCAGTAATATCGTACTTCGTCAAGGTCATGTCTTTACTAACTGTGTAACAGTACAGTTTCTTGCTGTTGTTGTTCTTACCGAAGGTATTATGATCAAATTTATTAATCTGTGGCTGGTAACAACTTAGACCAGTCAAATTTTTATCCCCAACTCTTGTAAATGTAGTGTAAGCATTATCTATGTCAAGTTTATCAGCAATGAAACGGAATACACGACCTTGTTGTTCTGCTACATCTTCCTTCAATCTCGAGCTGATAATTTCTTTATCCAAGTCCCCTGCATCAAAATTGTTGTAGTCATCGACAGCTCTGTTAGCTGCCTCCGCTTCAGCCCTCTCCGCCGTTAGAATGTCATTAGCCTCGCTCTTCAAGTTCTCCAAATATTGCTTAGCCAATCTCCTTCTCTTGTCAGCAGGATTCTCTCCTTCAAACTCTTCCTCAGAATCTAGCTCCTCCTCAACAGCCTCCTCCTCTTCATTGTTAGCGTTCTCTTCACTGGAAGAGATATCAGTGATCTCTTCATCAGCCTCTTGAGCAGGCTTGTCATCTCTCTTTCTCTTTCTGTTCTCTGTAGCTCTGGCCATTGTGAAGTAAAATTCAACCTTTCTTTCTCAATCTATAGAAACCTGAATGTCTAGCTAAAAATTTCAGTGTTCAAAGATGCTTTTTGCTGGACAGATACAAATGAAATACAATATTATTGGTCCTAAAAGCACTGAATATTGAGATGAGCTCATCGATATTTTTTTTTTTTGGTGAAAAAAAAATTTTGGCAAAAAAAAAAATCGATGAGGTAACTATACACGAAACCATATGCTTTTTTTTTTTTATTTGATATTATGATATTAATAGTTACAAAGGATATTATGCTATTGTTTTTATAAATTGTGTAAGTAATTACAAGCTATCCATTTGTTGGTTGTAGCGTGCTTCTCTGATATCGTTGATTTTTTTCACTAAAGAGACCATTTCTGCTCTCTCTGAGACCTTGACGGCAGCTGTTAGGGCCTTGTCCTGCTTTAGTTCCTGGGCAATGGATAGTGCTCTTTCTGGATTTTGGTCAGAACATGCAATGGCAAAGAGTCTCAAGAGAGACTTGTCATGAATACCTATCAGAGATGCAATTATCTTGTTCTCATTACCGTACATCTCACCGTCATTATCAATTGTGTCTTGTAGCAGTTCCGATAGAATCTTAGAGCGAAGATATTCTTCCTCGGCAGCAAGATTTTGGGGTATTTGTACTTCTTTCTCTTCCCCATTTTCAGTAGTGTCATCATCATCGTCATCTTCGATCCCGGCCTCAGCCCTCTCTTTCTTCTCCTTGTTATGCTCACTCATCAGTTGTGATTTGACCAATACAGGGATCTGTACTTGCATTTCAGACGGCAGAGGAAGTGGGAAGTCTGGCCATATGTGCTTACCTTTCACTAAGATACAGTTTAGAGTATCGTAACTAAAACTTAGTGGCCAGACATGAACATCAGAGCTTTCCTTACCACCGGAGATCCTCCATACTTCAAAATTACTATCTAATATCGGGATCCATCTGCATTGAGCGCCTGACCTCCACTTTGAAAGAACTAGTAGCACATCATCTACGCCGAATATGCATGGATCACCATAACTCGAAAAGAACAAACTCTTTATGCCTAACGGGTTACCAGTGACAAAGTCGCGATCGACTTTTCTAACTTGTTGGTTTGGTAGTTCAATGGGGAGTGGTGCTTCTCTTTGGAAGTATCTTGAAGAGTCTGGTCTTACCTCAAATAGAGAGTAAGATAGACCATGGAGTGGTGAGAAGTGTACTGTGAACACTTTATAATCTTGTGCTGTCAAAGCAACAATTGGAACCATTTTCTCAACGGTCAGAGGTACACCGAATTCATTGAAAACTCTAAAGTAACCAAATGAAGTGCCTACATAGACCATTTTTGGGGTTGCAGCAATGGTGGTAATCCTTTCCCCTTGTTGTAGAGGGATACTCTTCGTCCAATTGGAATATAGAGATGTGTGTGGCCTGTAGTTAATTTGCCCTTGTTTTGATTGCGCAAAGAGAGTACCATTTTCGTTCAAGAAAGCGACATCATAACCAAACAAATCTTCAAAATGATATTCTCTAAACCTTCCCACATCAAAGAAAGAAACTGTCACACTGTATTGACTATTGTTTTTCACCGTAGATACATAACCAATCTCGTTCATGGTCAAGTACCTTCTATCAGCGTTTGCGAATGGGGTAGCACCGGCAGAAAATGGCCTATATTTGAAAGGTTTATTGCTTTGCATTCTTTTATCAGAACCTGATGGATAATAAGAGTTGGAAGCAGAGTATTCTTCTGCCTGATGTCTCTTGGCTGAGACATATCCTGCACCATCGTCGTCGTCGATAAAATCCTCTTCATCATCGAAATGGTACTTTCTCTTGTTATTATTATCGTCTCCGTCTTCATCCTCAGTGAACAAATTCTCATCATCGATTTCTTCGCCTTGTTCAGCATCACCATTCCCATCATCACCCTTGGTCTCTTCATCAGACTCGGCTTCATCGTCAACAAATAGGTTCATTCCTTCACTCTTCTTGGAACCGTCATCTAGGTTATAATCAGCTGGATCAGCAAACTCGACAATAGATTTTATCGTCATAATGGCTCCGGTCCAAGTCCCCACGATGAGGTCAAAGTTGCCGGAGTCCTCTTGCATACTCCATACCAGGTTTGTCACATTTTGCCTCAACTTTCTAGAGAATTTCACTTCAGCTTTCTTCCAGTCCCACACGGTCAGATGGTTATCAAGATCGACAGCCGCTATATAAGCACCGTCCCTTGGATCAAACTGCACATCGCAAAACAGTTTGTTCTTAATTGGAGAAGTTAGCGTTTTCTGCAACGAGTAGTCCTTGATATTGAACACGCCAACAGTCTTGTCCTTTGTGGGCAATGCGAAATGCATACCCTTTGGATGCCATGCCACTCTCGTACAAATTCTGTTATCATCACAAAACTCGGGATCCTTAATCTTTTCCTCCTGTGTGTCTTCATCGTCGTCATCATCATCATCATCACTTCCTAACACATTTGATAGGAGCGCATCGTCTCCTGCGTCTCTATAACTCTGTTTTGGAATGTAATCACCCAATTCGTGAACTTTATTAGGCACTGCAGAAGTCACCGAGTAGAACTGCACTTTCCCGTTAACCAAGGACACCGCGAGAGTGTTAGACTGCCCACCATAGGACAGACTCGACACCTGCTCCTCGATCTTCAAACTGTTCTTAGACCCATCGCTCAAGTTCACCATCGTCAACTGCAAGTCATCACCACCAAACACGGCCTGCTTGTCCGAGTGTATCAATTGACAGTCACGCAACGGCAGCACGGACCGTGCCAACAGTTTGCCTTGCGTGTTCTCATCTCTGGCGTCGTACAAGAACGCATCCCCATTTATCGACGTAACCAACAACGTAGAGTCATCACGGGCACCAAAAGTAATCGAGGTCATATCCTTCGCCACTTCCAACACACGGGGTTCATCCTGAGCCCTCTCAGTATTCATCACTTTCACAATCCCTTTTTTACCACCGATACACAGATGCACATTATCCTGTGCCATCGCCAGCAAAGTTCTCCCACCGGAGTCAAAAACAGACTTGTCCACAACCGAAGCCATATCTTATTGTTTACTTGTTGATATCTGTCTGTGATCAATCAAGATCGAAATCAAAATCCAAACCAATCGAAAATAATAATAATATGAAGGAAATTGAAATCTTCCAGCTGTATGATGGAAAAGCATTCAGGTTCTTTTTTTTTTTTGAACGCGTTTTCGTGTACCATAATCACAATACACGTAATTAAAGTGTGCTTTATATCACAACATACGCCATACTATGTATCTTGATGATGGGTTGTGACACAGTACAGACAGACCCTCCTCTCTCTCAGCCGGTTTTTTCAGTTGCGATACAGATGGTTCATGCCGCCACGGAACAGTTTATCTAGTGTGTCCCTGTCTGCCTTGGTCAACTCGAGGGTAGTGTTGCTCGGGCGGTTAGCCACGAGGAACTGGGCCATGTCCCGCGGTACATCCCGCTGTCTCTGTATCAGTTGTGGCAGTATCGGTGTCACATTGTGGGTAGTGCGGTATTTATACCCTGCCAGATGGTCTAGACGGTGTGGAATGTACCGTTGCGTGTAGTATCCGCTGTCTAGGGCCTCCTGCATCTTGCACCGCTCATGCCTGCTGTTATAAGTGAACCCGCTACCCTCCTGTACATCTACCCCATTGATATTCAGTATATCTTCAGACACTCCACCTTCCAACACACACGGCAGAGTGGCGTAGTCTCTAGTACTGTACCCGCCCCACACGGTGCGTTGCAACCCCATATACTCGACCTTGCAAACGCGGTTCAACTGCTTCAACACCGTCTCAAACACAGCAAACTCCCCTTGCCGACTGAAAACATGCAACAACAACAGCATTTTTCAACAAATGTTCTCTTGTATTAGATTCAGTGTATTGTAAGTGTGATTGTATTGTTGAAAGGAACTGATTTTTATTTTATTTTCATTTTTATTTTCATTTTTTTTGTATTAAATCTTTTATTATATAAAAGAGATATATAATGTGCTGTTGTTTTTATTTACATAGATGCTATATACAGTGTCTAGTCTAGAGTGGGGGTGGAGATAATCACTTCCATTGCTTCTTGACGAAGTTCCACACCAAGGGAGACACCCACAGCAATGCAGCAACACAGGCAGCGTTCACCAACGTCTGCTCAGTGCGCTTCTGGTGCAGCTTCTTCTCCTCCTCGCTCTCCTGGTTCATAAACATATCCATCTTTTCTTGATATTCTGTAGTTGTTGTAGTTGTTGTAGTTGTTGTACAATGTTGTACAATGTTGTACAATGTTGTTTGAAATAATACTCCCTCTCTGTCTCTCGCCCCCAAAAAAATTTTTCGTCAACGACTCTGTGTGTGTGAAAAAAAATAACTGAACTTCCAACAATACAACAACTACAACTACAACTACATATACAAACACAAGCTGTGATAACCACATGGATTCTGAATTGGGGAATACAGGTGCCATTGGAGATATGGAGGAACAAGGACAAGGATCGGTGGAGACACCAGTACAGGAAGTACAGGAGACGGTAGAACAAGAAGTGCAGGAGACGCCAGAAGAAGAGACGGCAGAACAGGAAGTACCTGAGGAAAGAGCTAGGAAACATATAGATGACGAGTCTGATGATGAAGAAGAGGATATGACGGGGCTGGATCAGAGAGTAGAGGAGGCAGACAACAACCCTAGGAGTAAAAGACAGGAGCTGGAGGACAGGCTGGACAGGATCTTGAAGAAGACCTCTGGGAGGAGAGTGCGGGCTGACGAGCACGATCTGGAGCAGTATCAGGACGAGAGGATTCTGCGGTTGAAGGACGAGATGAATATCGCGGCACAGATGGATATAGAGACGTTGAACAAGCGTATTGAGGAGAGTGAGGGCGCGAGTGGTAACCGTGCATCGGGGCTTGTTGCCATGCAGAAAGTGAAGCTCTTGCCGAAAGTGGTGAGCGTGTTGTCGAAGGCTAACCTCGCTGACACTATCCTGGACAATAACTTGCTGCAGAGCGTGCGTATATGGCTGGAACCCCTGCCTGATGGATCGTTGCCGTCGTTCGAGATACAGAAGTCTCTGTTTGCGGCACTGAATGACTTGCCTATCAAGACAGAGCACTTGAAGGAGAGTGGGCTCGGCCGCGTGGTTATCTTCTACACGAAGTCCAAGCGTGTTGAGCCACAACTGGCCAGGCTGGCCGAGAAGCTCGTCGCGGAGTGGACCAGGCCTATCATCGGTGCATCGGACAACTACAGGGACAAACGTATTCTGCAGCTGGAGTTCGACTCCGAGAAGCTGAAGAGGAAGTCCGCGCTGGACTCCGCCAAGCGTAAGAAGGGCAAAGTGGGCAAAGCGGGCAAGAACGGCACTGGCAGTAGCAGCGGGGGCTCGTCTGCACAGACACTTTACGAACAAGCTGCCGCCAGGAGAAACAGGGCCGCGGCACCAGCACAGACTACCACGGATTACAAGTACGCTCCTGTAAGCAACGTTTCCACCGTGGCCAACAACGCGAGAACCTCCGGCGTGGGATCCACCTTGAACAACAACGAACTGTACAAGAAGCTAGCCTCCAGACTGTCCAAACAAGGTAGAAGAAAATGAGATCAAATGATAAAGACCAAATGCGTTGTTACGCTTTTCTGTAATATACAAATACAAATATTATCATATACCATTGCATATATACCATGTAATGTAATATAATACAATATAAACATAGGATAATACTTTGTGACGTACGCCACGACATCACAGAAACACTTCAAAAGCATCAAAGCCATGCAAAAACCCCAATGCAGCCCCCGAAAAAAAATACCAGTGAAACTAGCAAAGCGTGTGTACCCCTCCTAGCGAAAGCAGGAATCGGTGGAATTTGCACAGATTCGCATAGTGTTTTTTTTTTATATTGTATTGTATAGTGTTCATAATGTAGTATAGTGTATTGTATAATGTAGTTTACTTCACCGCACTACACTGATATAACAGTACTGTAATTGCGAGTATACATCAATAGAATTTCTACAGTGTATTCCAAGTACCCAATACAATATACAATACTAAACTCTACTATACTATATTATATTTGATATTGACTCCCCTCACTGATCCTCAGCTTTTCTTCTTCTTTGATGGCATAGGGGTAAACATCGGGTGGTTCGTTCGTGGTCTCACGATGTATCCGATGATGTATACGGCATTTCTTTCCAATGTCTCTAATGCAGCGGCCTTTGCAGTTTCCACATAAGTATTGTCAATGGGGAAATCACGAAAGGGTCTCCACAACTGGATATACATAAATAAATATATTACCGGTGTGGTCCAGATGATGCCGTGCAAGATAACCGATACATGGAACTGTGGGGAATCTCGCATATTCATGGTGGTCATAATGGACGCCGTGCACATCGTGACAGCCAAGATCATCACGACTGCCAGGAATGATAGCATTACCTTTATTGGATCATAAAAGAAGGAATCAATATGTTTTCTATAAGAAATTAGCACATGTATGACAAGGAAGAACAGCAATAGTAGTCGATACCATATGACTTTCCATGTGGGGGTGCTCGGGTACCGTAGACCCTCATCTTGAAATAATAGTGCTGCGAGGTACGTAATTAAGAGGTATTTTATCAACTGAAAGTGCCCATATACATGTCCGTGAGTGGAATGAAAGAAGATATCAGTATCATCAAGGGCAGCGATTCTGTAACGTATAAAGTTCCAAATAGCTTCAATCATTAGCATAGCAATCAAGATGAGTAAATGGGCCTGGACCCTGTTCAATTTGAAGTCAATTTTAGTGCATGAGTAGATGTAGAGACCAGCTGCAATACCTGACATAATGGAGTGCATACCATATACATACATCAAATAAAGGTCGAGCACTTCTCCATCTCCGAAGGGGTTGCGGAAGGTTACCATGAGCTTCTCTGGGGCTTTGAAACTTACACAGTAATACCCATCCTTTTCCACCACAAACGGTGCAATTTTAATTTCCTCAGTACTATTATAAAACTTGTAGTTGGTATCGTAGTTAGGCTTGCTGGACCTTTTCGATATCACTGCGTAAATCTGTGGAGGAGATGAGTCAGGGAGTTCTGAGGATGTTAACTCGATAGAGATTCTTCCACCCGCAATCATTCTCTGACAGCAGCCTATCTTGTCCCAACATTCTCTTCTGCTAGCACTAACATTATCGAATAACAGGAGTAGTGCCACTATTTGAAAGAGAAGCATGGTATCTGTGATACTATCATACAAGAAGGAGATGAAACGCAATATACAGTACAATATACAATATACAATATACAATATACAATATACAATATAGAGTACAATATACAATATAGAGTACAATATACAATATACAATATACAATACAATACAATAAAGTATACAATACAATACTATACTCATACTATATAATACAATACTATGCTATTTCTCGTCAAACACTTGGGCATATCATCCGCCGCGATTAGCACACGGTGTTTATCGGGACTCACGACTACTAGTGGAACCACCCATCTTGAGAGCAAGGTGATAAGCCCTGATATAAAATCTTAGTTCCTCGAGGTATACAGCCCTGAGATGTCTTGGAGTAGAAAGAATTGTATTATTGAAATACTTTATTTCTATCTCAATTTCGTTTTCTATAGTAGCATTGCCAATCACCATGTTGCTGTTCCAAATACTGACTTTTCTCCTCGTATTCCGTAATGTCGGAGCCGTCAGGCGTCGTTGCTATAAGGACGACCACAACTGCTGTGAGAAGCTGTTTTCCGGGGGAAGTATCTCTGTAGAGTTTCTACCTTCGGAACTCCCTGACTCATCTCCATCACAGATTTATGTAGAAATAACAAAAAGCAGCTATAGGTACGATTTTGGACACTACTACTATGACGCAGATGAAAAGGGGCAGAAATACAAAGTCTATGATAGTGCTGGAGTGGGTGAAATAGCACCATTTGTGGTAGATGGGGATGGGTATCACTGTGTGAGTTTTGACATTCCAGACAGACTCATGGTAACCTTTCGCAATCCCCACAGAGATGGAGATGTACGCGACTATTATTCGATGTATGTATATGGGGTATTGTCTGTTATGACAGGTATCGCAGCTGGTCTCTACATCTACTCATGCACTAAAATTGACTTCAAATTGAACAGGGTCCAGGTATACACACTTATCTTGTTTAGTATGATGTTTGTTGACAATGTTTTTTGCTGTATCGATTTCGGAGCTGCTGCTATTCATGGCTATAGTGTTTCAACCAATTTTACTTACAAACTGAGATACGAATACTTTCAATGGGTCAAATACCTCCTCTACGTGTATCTCATCTCACTACTACTTTTAGGGGAAGGTCTGCGGTTCCCAAGAGCCCCCAAATGGAAAGTCAGATGGTTTAGATTACTGTTGCTGTTATTTCTCATTATACGTGCGTCGGATACTCATGCAAACCACGATCTTTCTTGCTGTGACAGCTACATTGGCCCGGCAATTATATACCTGGCACTGGGGTTCATTGTGTTTATTAGTCTGTGCTTAGCGTCTATCATGACAACAATAATGATGCGACACTCTCCGTGGTTCCATTTATCGATGCTCTTGCATGCTATCATCTGGACGCCACCATTAATACTTACCTATACCCATTACTGTTGTAGCTCATGGTACATACCATACGATCATACTTATGCGGACGTCATATGGTATGTACTACTCGAGATGCTTTCTAAAAGTGCGCTATACGGTATTGGATACATCATGAGACCAGGTACAAACTATCTTACCTCATTGCCAGCACCACCGGAAGAAAGAAAGGAAATCTAGCGAATAGTAGGATACGTATAAAGAAATTTAGATACTATAACCCAACACCACACAACACTCTAAGCTATACAATACATTATATAATGCAATACAGTGTATAATTTAATACGAGACAACGTATGCCACGACCACCGGATTCAATAGAAGCAAGAACTTTTCCTAGAAAACCAGTGCAACTTACCCAGGCAGTGGAAATTGATAGCCAGCTCGAAATACTTGAGAAGGGGCTGATCAAATGCTGCAATATGGCATCATTTGTCTTCGTATGTATATATTATACTGCTGTGAACAACCACTGTTATTATACGTGGGTTTATGTTATTACAATACCCTTTGTAATATGTAATGTAGAAATTATAGGAGATCCCATACATAGCATCATTTACGCGGTATAGCATAACATAATAACATCTTATCATTACAATACTTTATTTATGTAATCATATAATATAATATAATTATGTTTTTTTTTTTAACGAAGCGCCTGAAAAAAAAATTTCTGGTCTTCGGGGATCTCCCTGTGAAGATGAGTTATATCTACAACTTACAATTTACAATTTACAATTACAATTACAACTACATACACTAACTCAATTGAGGTATTGAGAAACGTATCTACCAACCTGGTGTTTTTCAAAATAAAATAAACAAAATAAAGATTACAGGATATGACCACTCTCGATCCGTTTGAACCTTCTGATCTTTTCCAGTTGAACAACGTCAATCTGGATGTCCTAACAGAGAATTTCCCGCTGGAGTTCTATCTCGAGTACTTGATCCTATGGCCAGAGCTGTTCTTCAAGAGTAACGAGTCTCACGGTGTCTATTCGGGGTATATGATGTCAAAGACGGAGGGGAAGGGGCAGGACTGGCACTCGCACATTACGGCGGTTACTGTGGCACCCGAATTCCGCCGGGTCTCGCTGGCGTCTCGTTTGTGCAACACGCTAGAGGCTATCACGGACACCAAACCGCATGATGTTAATTTCATAGACCTGTTTGTCAAATGTAACAACGATCTGGCGATTAAGTTGTACGAAAAGTTGGGCTATAGTGTGTATAGGCGAGTGATCGGGTATTACAACTCGCAGCAGGATGGGTACCCGTCCACGTTGAAGAAAGTTAATGACGATAAGGATGCGTTTGATATGCGTAAGAGTATGGAGCGTGACCAAGGCAAGAGTACAAGAAAGGACGGGCGTAAGCACAAATGCTATCCCCACGACGTGAGGTTCTGAGAAAAAAAAAAGTACAACATTATCTAGAAAGTTGTGAAGCACTGCATTTCCCAAAATATACAAATAAAATCAATACATTTTTACCAACAATCTCCGATTTCAGATTTCATTTTTGAAGATAATAAAACGTTCGAAAAAAAATTTTTTTTTTTTTTCCTTTTCTTTAAAATTGACAGCCCCTTCCTTCATCTCTCGACAATATTTTTTATATTATAACAACAAGCAACAAAGGAATCTATATTATTACAAAAACAAACAATGGCGTCGTTAGAAAGTGCGTTTACTGGTGCAGTGGCCTCGTCGCTGGCTGCCACGACGGTGTACCCGTTGGATTTGGCGAAGACTCTGATTCAAACACAACATAAGAACTCCGCTGGAGAAGGCGAGGAAGAAGAAGAGGACAATAATGTCAAATATGATAATGTGTTGGACTGTATAGTCAAGATTTTCAAGGAGAAGGGGTTCTTGGGGCTTTACCAAGGGCTGGGTACCAATGTCGCAGCAAACTTTGTACAAAACTTCATATATTTCTTCTGGTACTCGTTGGCTAGAAGCAACTACTTCACTTTCAAGGCTGGAAGGTTGCAACTCAAGGATGGTAGCTCGCCTATTGAGCTTTCCACGGTGGAAGAGCTAGGATTGGGGATGGCTGCGGGGGCTATGACTCAGGTGTTCACCAACCCAATATCGGTGGTGAGCACCAGACAGCAACTAACGAAGTCGTCCGAGGATAGTTCTCTAAAGGCTGTTATCAAGCAGATATACACTGAGAGTAACGGCGACTTGACGGCGTTCTGGAGAGGATTTAAGGCCGCATTGGTGCTTTCAACAAACCCGGCCATCACTTATGGTAGTTACCAGAAGATCAAGACTGTACTTCTTGCAGCTCGAGGCATAAATGATGCGAAGTCATCGTCGCAGTTGCAGTTGTCCGCAGGCGAGAATTTCTTGCTGGGAATGTTGTCCAAAATGATCTCCACCTTTGTCACGCAGCCTCTGATCGTGGCTAAGATTACACTTCAAGGTAAGGGATCCAAGTTTAAGACGTTCCAGGAGGTGCTGCAACACATTTACACCCACGAGGGGTTCTTTGCGCTGTGGAAGGGTGTTATTCCTCAGGTGTCCAAGGGTGTCATCGTGCAGGGTCTCTTGTTCACATACAAGGATGAGATAGTGAAGGTTATTAGGAAACTGTTGTATCTATATAAGAACATTTTGATGAGAAGGGCTATGTTAACGTGAAAATAATGTATTTTTTTTTTAAAATTTTTTTTTGTTGCTATTTATCGTTTATATATATACATACATCTCTATTCTTAAACAAACTCGTATCTACCACCGACTGGGGTGAAGGAGTCGACGTACTTGTTGATCGTCTCGAACTCGGCATCGGACAAGACGGACTTCTTCTCGTCGAAGTTCTCAGCGACTCTGGCGGCGCTGGAACCAGATGGGATAGGAATGAACTTGGCGCCTGGGTACTTGGCGTTACCGTTCCAGTGCTTGATCCAGGCCAGGGCGACCTGTGGCAAAGTGATCTGCTTGTCGGCGGGACGCTTGTCCACGATCTCTGATCTGATGAACTTAACGACGTCCTGGTTCTGCTGCAGAGCCTCGTCGGAGAAGCACTTCAGCATCTTTCTGAAGTCACCGTCTGGGATATCGGCATTGCAGGTCAATTGGCCCGTTAGGATACCCTTACCCAGAGGAGAGTAGCAGATGATGATCAGACCGAGGTCGGAACAGGTCTTGGCTACGTCGTTCTTTAAGATGTCATCGCAGAACAGGGACAACTCAACCTCGACACAGGCCAGGTATTGACCGAAGTCCTTTGCGACGGCGCTGATTTGCTTAGCGTCGACCTCAGACAAGGAGATGGCACCGATGACGCCCTTCTCGATCTGGTCCTTGAGGGCCTCGAAGGTCTCGCGTGGGTATACTTCGCCGTCCTTGCACAGGGACAAGTCCAGTCTAGCAGGCTCGAACACCTCGATGAATCCACCCATGGCCTCAACACATGCCTGCACGGAAGCGACCACATCGTCGTACTTACCCTTAGCGGCGATGGTCTCGTTGTCCATGGCACCCTTGCAGGACACGATGACGTGCTGTCTCAGGTCCGGGTACTTCTTGAAGAAGTCTCTCACATAGGTCAAGTTAACACGGTCCTTACCGTAGAACTCACCCACGTTGAAGAAAGCCTTTAAGTTAGACTCACGAGCGAGTTCAACAGCCTTCAACATGGCACCAAAGGCCTGCTCCTGTGGAGTAGGCACAGCCTTCCAAGTCAAAGACATAAGACCGTAACCGGTACCCATGTTTTGCATATCCTTCTTAATTTGTTGCACCTTAGACATTATTTGTTATTTGTTATTTGTTATTTGTTATTTGTTGTTGTAGTATATTATATGTTATAGAATATTAAAGGGAATTAATCCCAGAAATGAATTGATATGATGAAGAATACTTGCCTCTTTATATATTAATACAATTGGGGGGGGTAAACCCCCTCCAATTGTATTAATATATAAGTCTAATTACATTACACTAACATCATGATGATCACAAACACAAGAAGGACCCTTATCCATTACAGTGAAAAAAGAAAGAAAGAAAAGAATACACTAAGAAACCCCCGCACCCCTCCCCCAATCCGAACGAAAAAGCAACAAAAACTCAATTCCTCTCGAGACAAAACAAAAAACGCAACCTGTGCAGAAGAACGAGAGAGAACAACAGAACAACAGAACGAGAGAAGAAAGCGCGTGTAAATCATTCCCACTCCCACTCTCCCCCTACGCTCCTCTCCACCGTCTCATGGATAATCACCCTGGCAACGGGGAAAGAAGAAAGAACCGTAGAACGCAGAACCGCAGAACCGCAGAACCGTAGAAAACGAAAGTATAACGTAATCCTCCCCCCTCCAATGCAGAGAAAAGAAACGGAAGAATGCGAAACTCCCAGCCGCAAAAAAAAGAAAACTTAAAGTCCCACTGTACGTCCCACCCGATATCGATAACGATAGAGAGAGAGAGACACACACACAACACCACCCCTCCTCCCCCCCCCGAAACCCGATCCGACAACCCGAGAGGCGGAGAGAACCAATAAAAAAAAATTACGATATACACACAGATCACTCCCCACTAAAACGCACCACACCATATACAACCCAAATCCCCGTCCCTATTTCCGCGGGTCTTGCAGAGGAAGCTGAGAGAGATAGAAAAAGATAACATATAGCTCTACACGACCTCCCTCCCCCTCTCCCCCCCCCC
>JAJLXT010000137.1:0-28555 GCA_030571395.1 Nakaseomyces sp. UFMG-CM-Y6046
GGGGACTCAGTGACACTCTCAGATGGAGACAAGCTCTGAGCGTGAGACATTTTTGTTTCTTTTGTTTTTCTAAAGTTAGTTAAAATAGCAATTAAGGGTTAGTTGTTTAATTGAATTGAATGGATGCTTTGTTGTGTAAGACAAGAAGAGAAAAGAGTATGAAATGGGAACCGGAAAGAATCCAAAATCCCAGGATTACATTGTCCTTTATATACATTTATCCTTCATGATCCCAATTTTCTGGTTTTAGCTTAGCCTTGTAAAGATTCATGATACTTTGACAGTTGGCAGTCCTAGTAAATAGATTTGAAACCCTCTTTTGATCAACCATAATAACAATAATGCAAAAACTTGAACCCTCATTAGCCCATGGTCCCCGCGATTAATTGTGATTGCTTCTAGTTTTTTTTTTTCTTTTTTTGCATTTGAAGTTTTTCCGGTAGACTCCCTCTGCACAGGTTTTCTTAGTGGTGACCCCTCCTGCCCCTCCTCTTGTGCAGCTTTCTCTTTGCAGAGATCCCGTATCTTGCTTTTGCTTTTTTTTTTTCCACCAAATTCTGTCAAGCTGTTTTCTCTTGGGGATCACCCTCTTTCTGGAAAAGACCCTTTGCTATGCCATTGTACAGAAACGGCCGTACAATTTAGGTTGTTTTATTTTTCAAATAGCAAAAGTTTAATATGCACCCTCAGTTGAGGAAACAGGGTTTTTCCGTAGAATTCCGAGAAAAAAAAAAAAAAACAGATTCTTCGATTAAGAGGGGGGGAGGGGGCCTATATTCCCAGGGGAGAGAGAGAGCAAGTGAAGATCATTTGCACAGGCGGTTCTGTCACCCACTTCATCCGTGTACAGCGTCAAATGCAAATTGCTGTCACATTTCCTTTTCTCTTCTAAATTTTCACGTAGGATTTATTGCCCTTTAATCTACCATTGTTAAATTAGACATATCAATCACAAAGACAATACCCTCCGCAATTATTCCGGGAATTTAGTTATTCCGGGATATACTAGTGACCCCCCCGCCTGCCCCCACCATATTTAATGAATTATAAACCTTGGTTGGTGGGGCACTGAAATATGTGCCCTCGAGGCTTGTCCCTATGGTATTGTTCCAATATATCTTGTGCTGTTGTAAAGTATGGAAACGGCAATATTTGATTTATTTTTTTTTTTTCCTATATTATTTTAAACTTTTTTCTTTCTGTAATTTCAAAAAGAAATGAAGAAACGAAAACTACGATGGTAACAGCTATAATGGTGTAAATATTCTACAATGATTTTCGAGAAAAGAGAGTTCAGGATAATTAGAAGGGAAGTGGGGTTTTGTGAGAATTAGAATACAAAAAATAGACTGTTTTTTTTTTCAGTTCTTCAGTGTTTAGTTAGTAATTAAATAATGACTACACGGGATGACTACCTGTTAAGAAAAAAACTAGAGGGAAAAGAGGAGTGGATACTGCTCAACTTGTAAAAAAAAGAAAATATTGTTTCTGGCTACTTTCTCTAGTCAGATTTTGTTTCTAGTAGTAAGTGTTGATCTGATTTAGGTGAGGAATCAGAAGATAAAAATGAGGGAATGATCTTTTAATTGAGTTAGAAAAGGTGTACATATAATATCTGTGCTTTTTATTTCTTTTCTTTTTAGATCAGGAATATTGATACATTTGAAAACCAGGGGTAAAGAGGGGGGGGGTGCTGATACAATTTCGTAACTCTAGAAGAAAGGGTCCATATTAAAATGGAAAGAGGTGGGAATAATATGATCAGTGTGAGCAAGGGTGTATATCCAAAATTAAGTGCTGTGCATTATTCCTACAAGTACTTCTGTTTAATCTTTACCTTTTTTTTTTAATCTTAATTAGTCAATATTTGAATTGTACTCTTATTGGATTGGGTAGGAAGTAAAAGGTTCTTGTCAATAATATTTGGTGAGGGGGGTTGAAAGTTAAACAAAAACTGATGGAAATAAAGAAAGAAGGGTAGAAAAAGGACCCATGGTTTTAGAAAGCCAAACTCAAGATCCCATTTTTGCCTACGAATTTTAAATAAAATGTTAAATGAATTTTAATTAATTGAATATATTCAAGGTATAATAAATATTGAAGAATACTCAAAACTATTGCAATTTTTTTTTTTTTTACTACGGAGATAGATAACGATAGCAGTGATTTAATACTACATCTATCATAGAAATCGCATACAGTTCGGGTTTTCTCTCAGATACTAACTGTTTTGGGTGCCAAAAAAAGAAAAGAAAAAAATGGCGACCAAACTTTCGAACCATTAAATGGATGAAATCGGTAAAATACAACGGCTACTTTTCAGTATTCCCGTCAAGTTCATCTTTCAAAACTCACATTTCAGGAAAATTGCTTTTAGCTGCGGCTTTCAACCATTTTCAGAAAAGAAAAACCAAATTTTTGAGCAGCTTGTAATCGTGGTGTACGGTATTATATGCAATATAGCAACATACAGTACTCTATTATACTAACTTTTAGTATTGTATTGCCTTTTCTTTCTACAGCAACAATACAATATTTGAAGCATTTATCATTGACGTTACTTATGTTGAAGATGAAGAATCATTGTTCTGGCTTGATATTTCTATAATATGATTTAAATAAAGTTAAAAAAAAAAAGAACACTATTTATAGGAGTTGATTTTTTTTTTTCATTGTAAATAAAAAAAAAGAAGAAAAATAGTTTTACGCACTGTATAAACTTTTTTTTTTTTGTCCCTTTTTATTTTCCCAACTAAAAAAAATCATTGATTTTCATAAGTTCATGCACCGGTTTGTAGGTCTCCGGAGTGTTCTTCCAACAGATCCTTCTGGTATTGTTCCATCAACTTGTACAACTGTGGAACAAACTGGTTGTTCAAATCGCCACGCACACTGCCATCAGTGCAGTTCAATCTGACCTCAAAATCCATATCATCATGCATAAACTCTGGAATATCCACAGATGCAACATTCTCATCAGCAACGTACACTTCCATAGTGATATGCAAATCAAAGTAGCAAATAGGCTTACCTTTCCGTTGGCTGACATTAGAGTCACCATTGACCACCACAGAGCGTACGGTAACCACACGATCCTCACCTAGTTCAACATTCATAGCCGCAAACCTGTCATTGAAGTACTCCTTCGACCATGGTAGAGTGTTCTTGTCGATCCAATGCCAATTGTTAGGGTTCAAAACAGCCATTTCTTTCTCTTTGTTTCTTTATTTGGTCCTCACAAAATCTGCCAACAGGATGTTATATATGTACCCTTTGAATCCACTTCAAAATATCCCAACAAGTGTGTAAAATATTGTAAATTTGCCATCTTTCCTCGTTGCCTGAAAAAAAAAAAAAAGAACAAAATTTTTTTTTGATTTTTTTTTCTTCGAATGCTAGAACCTTCTGCGATCATGTGACAACAAAACTTTTTTTTGATTTTGCTTTGTTTATGGACCATAATGTTTCCTTTTTTTCCATCTTTAACAAGATCATATCTTTATGTTGGCTGGTCTGTATTTCAGTTCTTCTAGCCATGGCATTGGTGGCTGTTTCACAGATTCCAGCAAGTTCAGCAGGCCAGTGTCTTGCTCCACGACGTTCTTGTACAGTAACACTACACCATGGAACTGTGATGTCGTCTGCTCTTGGACCATCCCACTAATCTTCTTGTTCATTGGGATCAATGAGACATGTTTAACCCCACAAAGCAGCCTCAATTGCCTTATGGCAAGACTGTTATCATCCCGTAGCGCCAATACATAACATGGTAGTATGTCAGCATCCTCTCTTTGTAGAACATCAAACACCTTCCCAAGATCGGTAACAACACTCTCCCGCCATTCAGCGTGCGCCATCTTGCTGATAACCGCCCTGTTCAGATATGTCTCCAGTAACTCCATCTCATGCGGCGTAATCACCGGCCATTGCTCGCCAACAAACGGATCTTCAATGGTGGCCATCTTTCTTCGTATATAAAGTAGTTGAATGCTAGTTATATTCAACCGGTAGAACAGAATTGCTGTTAAAAAAAAAATAATACGTAAACCCTCATCTCATCTCATTTCATAAATTTAATTCACTTTTTTTTTTTTTTCAAAATTTTTTTTAGATTTTTGATTTTTCGCAGGAAGGGAATAAAAATCATTGGAAATTCTGAAAAGAAAGGGAGAGAGAGAACTTGAAGAAACCAGGACTGTCTTTTATTGTGTTCAGAAATACCCTTAGCCAATAAGAGAATAAGCTCGAGTTACGCGGAATTTGTGATGCTGGGATTGGTTACTGCTAAGAGATTTGCGGGTGTGCTGGCGCGGTTGAAGCCAGCTGTGGGTGCTACACAGGGATTCAAGAGACTCGGGAGGGGTCCCTCGAGCGGTAAAGGTAAGACCTCTGGGCGTGGTCAGAAGGGTCAGAAGGCGCGTGGTAAAGTGAAGTCGTGGTTTGAAGGTGGTCAGACGCCGATCTACAAGCTATTTCCAAAGATAGGGTTCACCAATGTGCATGCCAGGCCCTTGAAAGTGCTGAACCTGTCGCGGGTCCAGGAGTTTTATGACAACGGGAGGTTATCGGCTTTAAAAGAGGGAGATGTGTTGGATATGAAGCGTATGAAGGACACGGGGCTAGTGACAGGGCCTGTTAAGGATGGTGTGAAGGTCCTCGCCCGTGGCCAGTTTAAGTACAATGTTCCGTTCAAGATCGAAGCATCAAGGGCTTCTCAGAAGGCTATAAGAGCCATTGAAGGTGCAGGTGGGGAGTTTGTGGCGCGGTTCTTCAGCAGGCTCGGGTTGCGTGCACACCTGGTACCACAATGGTTCCTTGAAAAGCGCGGCAGAGTGCCTTTACAGGCGAGACCTGTGAAACGTAAGGATATTGACTATTACAGTAACGAAAACAAACGTGGGTACCTGGTAGTTGAAAACTCTCCGTATTTGAAAACCATCCAGGATGCCAGGAAGAAAGGTAGCGTGAGAAGAGAGAGAACCAAGACCAAGAAGAGTGCCCTTGACACACAGTTAGAATCCCTCTCCGCAGACTTCGTACCACCAACAAACAAATCCAAGACCCTGGGTAAAACAAAGTAAAAAGAAAAAAGAAAAAGACAATCGTTGAAACAATAAACCATTGAAATCAATGAAATCGTTGACGTATAAAATTGCATTGCCCCAATCCTGAAATTAAAATTAAAGAATAATAATAAAAAAAAAAATCAAAAAGATATTCCCATCCCGTATAATTATATACCTGTAAATAATTATTGTAGATAATAACATGAAAATACCGTGACAAAGAAAGAACATTTAAACTACCATGACATAGAAAGTGATACTAGAGACTGTGTTTATCAGTATTGTGATGTTGAGAGAACCAAATAAAATAAATTAACAAAAAAAAGAAAAGCACTCACGATGGGGGTCGAACCCATAATCTTCTGATTAGAAGTCAGACGCGTTGCCATTACGCCACGCGAGCATACTATTTCATGTTGAAATCCTATTGATGTGATTGCTATACCATTACAAGAATCAGTTTTTGATTTCATATTTTTATAACGCGTTGAGATGCTCTGTGCTTGTGATGTCGATGTGTTTCCCAATTAAACCTTCTGATACAACATTAACTAGATGTTGGAGGAATTACTCGAAATGATAACTAAAGATAAGATAACGGTGGATATATACACATAGTAGAAGAAGGAAAAAAAGCGGGAAATAATGGTATAATGGTATTGGAAGAGAGAAGAGCTGTTGATAGAGAATCGCAGTTGAAGTTTGAAGAGGTTAGGAAACGGTATGAGAATAAGTTATTTGAAGAGCTGGAAGAGCTGGATGATCCAATGGAGGTGTTTCTGAGCTATATCACTGATGTGGAGAAGGCAGTGACGGATCCTGACTTGCTGTACAAGACTGTGCGTGATTTGATGGAGCGGTGTCTACTATATTTTCTAGATATGGATGTCTTCCAGAATGATCCCCGGCACTTGCAAGTATGGTTATGGTATATTAACATGGCACCGAAGCCGAGTGTGGACGAACAGCTCAGCATGTTTAGCTATTTGTACAACAAAGGTATTGGCAGTGGGCTGGCGCGGTTTTACGAGGATTTCTCTGAGTTGTTGATTAGTACAGAACAATATGCCAATGCGTACACGATTTTGTCGTTGGGAATCGGCAGGAATGCGTATCCGATTGGGAGGTTAGTGAAGAATTTTGAAGCGTTGAAACAGAAGTTGACTGAGGTTGGTGTATCTTTACCGGAGACCACGGGTCCCCGCAATACATTGTTTCTGAGGTCGAGTCATGTACCGCCTTTCATAATGAGATACAAATCGAACAGATTGAGTCCACAACCATTAAAAAAATTGGAAATGATCTCGGATAATGTTACAAATGTTGATGATCCTGTTTTAAATAGCAATGCTGTAAGAGAACCTTTGAAGCCGAAAGCACCTATATTTAATGATAAAACTCAAGACACAGTAATTTCAGTACCGAAGGAACGTCAACATATATACAAGATTGTTGAAGTGCCAGGAAAGAAACCGCAGAAGATATGCAGCAACTTTAAACTTATATTTCCCACCCCGGGGGAAGAGTATTGTCTAGAGGAGTTATTGGTGATGAAAAGAAGGGTCCAGTATAAGAAGAATAGAAAATATGCTCCCAAAGAAGATTTGGAAACAAGTGGTAATATCAAAAGAAGAAGAGTTTTGTCTGAGAAACCAGCTATTGATTATCCTCCAACACAACCACCGGTTGTTGTGAAGCAAGGGAAACTTGAAATGTACCATGATGGGGATACAGATAAATTTCAACAGGTTACAAAGACATCAGTTTTACCTTTGAAGGAGGCACCTGCCCCTGGAACAGCAGCTATCAAACCGACAGGTGCGCCTTCTTCTCCAACAGTTACACTTTACTCCAAAAATGCAATGAATGAAGTTTATTCCATGTTCAATCAGTACTATGAAGAACCAACAGGTATTGTAGATCGAGACGATACTACTTCCAGGTTTAGTCAATTTGAAAATTTTACACAGGAATTCACAGTTAAAAATATGGATGATCTAACGGAGAGTAAAACAGCAAATTTAGCTGCTATAAGAAGTCCAGAAGCACTGCCTGTAGAACAAAACCCCCAGGCTCATGAGAAACCTATAGAAACAACTGTCAAGAAGAGTAAATTACCTGAATTTATGACGCCTATAAAAGAAAATACTAGTACTTTGAAGTATCTGAAGAATAATAATCAACATGTTTCTACAGGAGATCTGAAGAGTTCGCAAGTATTTGGGCCAAGTCAAAGTTCATCCTTCATTTCTCAACCAATGGGTCAGAGAAGCAAATATACAGAGTCGCAAATTTTGAAGGATTCTAACGTTATTGAGCACCCAACTTCTCGCAAGTTTCGACAAGATTTACTATCTCAAATTCAACCACCGTTATCGATGTATGAAACATTTTTCTACTACGATCAAAAAATCCGTATGAGCACTCATCTAAAACGTATGCATAAGGCATCGAAGATAGAAAATAAGAAACAGATATTAGAATTTAAAAAGGCAGATGACCTGTACTGCATCGTAGGTGAACTTGGGCAAGGTGGATATGCTACAGTGTACCTGGCTGAATCTGATAAGGGGGAAATAAGAGCCTTAAAAGTTGAGTCACCCTCCAGTAAATGGGAATATTATATATTAAAACAAATTGAGAAACGTTTAGCAGGCCAGAAGGTAATCCACTCAATAATCAGTGCTTATTCACTTCATTTTTTTCTTGATGAGAGCTATCTGGTGCTAAATTTTGCTAACCAAGGAACAATTCTTGACCTAGTGAATTATTATAAGGAGAAAACGTCTGGTGCGATAGATGAGTGCCTATGTATTTTCCTTTCATTGGAAATGATAAAGATCTTGTTGTCGCTTCATAAGGCTGGGATAATACATGGTGATTTAAAACCCGACAACTGTATGATTCGTTTTGAACCAGGTCAATTAGGATATTTTGATAGTAATGGAGGAAATGGATGGGACAAAAAAGGCGTTTATCTGATTGATTTTGGCAGGTCCCTGGATATGCAGTTACTCTCTTCTGATGTGAAGTTCAAAGCAGATTGGAAGACGGATGCCCAGGACTGTCCCGAGATGAGAAATGGGAAACCTTGGAGCTTTGAAGCAGACTATTTTGGTCTAGCGGGGATTATTTTTTCAATGTTATTCGGAAAGCTAATTGAAATACAGAACGTACAAGGTAGATATAAGATAAAAGGTAACTTTAAACGGTACTGGAATAACGACATCTGGCAACCCTTATTCGACACTTTGTTAAATCCCCACATGACCACCGATACAGCGCCAAATAAGCTAAATGGTTTGATTTACACAATGCAAGAACATCTAGGTTTAGTTAGTGAGCAACTGAGAAACATCATATATGACTTACAACCAGAGCTGGTCAAGATCACAACCAAACGGATGACTGGACGCAAATGATATAGAAACACCGTGCATTATTTCCCAAATATTTGTAACACTAATTGATAAATGCTAATGTATAAACACGGATATAGAGTAATATTAGAATTTATTTTTTTTTTTTTTCTTTTGTAGGTAGATGTAATTTTTGCAAATTTCAACGAAAATTGAAACAAAAAAAAATAATCAAAGGGTTTCCCATTTCGAAAGTGAAATTTCTCGAATTAAAAGCACTTGCATGGGGAATTGAACAGTCATCCTACAAATCTTCAGTAAGAAACTAAGAGGCCAATAACTTAAAATACTATGTTACACTCTACTGGGTGCGCGAGTGTGTTCAATAATGGGTACGTCTTTCAGCAAGTTAGAAACATATCCAGGAGACGATTAGCGTATCCATTCTATCCATTCAAAAGATTAGGTAGAACCCATCCGAAAAAGCATGACACAAATCTGAAGACTGCTATGAGGCAGTTTTTGGGTCCTAAGAACTATAAAGGCGAGTATGTTATGAACAGCTATTTCGCAGTGCCCAATAACCATGTTCCAAACTATATTAAACCAGATCTCGAGAGAGGGCAAGCTCTAAAGGATCCTAATACGGGGAAGAGACTTGTAGAGCGTTATGATGGTGTGTTGGTGGAGGCACCTGAGAACAGAAGGTTGGATAATTTGCATGAGAATAGAGTGTTGCAACCATTCCCTTCTAATCCGCATTGTAAGACAAACTACATGGTCAGTAACGAACTCAAGGATCAGCTATATAACGACATTCAAGTTAACGGCCTATCTACACAACAAGTTTCTCAAAATTATGGTTTGAAGATTCCTCGTGTTGAAGCTATTGTTAAGCTTATTGGTATTGAGAAGAAGTGGGAAAAGAATAACAGAATCAACCCTGAGTTGAAATCAATGTCAAATACCTTATACAAGATGTTTCCATTATTCACACCAGAAGTACAACATACTAGAGAGAACCTGTCCGAGATTCCAGTCCCACAAAAGGCTCTATCTTCCAGATTTTTAACCATTGCAGAATCACAACCTTTTGGTCCAATTGATGCAGCTGAAGTCTTAGAACTAGAACCTGCTGTGAAGACCTTGGAAAAACTGGCATCTATTGGTGAGCACAGTGAGGGACATGTCAAGAAACAAAAGAAAACCACCAGAGTTGTTTACGGTGAGTTAAGAAAAGGTGAAAGGTCACAATTGAAGTTCACCCATGCCCGTGTAGGTGATGTAGGTCACCGCTATGGTCGTGTGCTAAGGGACAATAAGAAAGACCGTAAAATTGGATTCAATGAACTGGGACAGATGATCTACATATGATTTTGGCTTCCTATTTTTAAGATATTTTTTCCATATCAAACACATTTCAATATTCTCACCCAAAACCAGCAAGACACACAAAGCGATTAAACAATCAAAAAATAAAAAGAACTTCTTTTCTTGTATATATATATAAACAAGTACATAATCAAACAATATTAGTTTATTCCAAACTTTGATTCACAATATTTTAATTGAAATCAAGAAATACCGACCTTTTGCTCATTTTTGGTAAAACACGACGAAAGACACACACACAGTCATCGAGAAGTTTGTTTTGAAGAGACTAGCTATACAGACACAGTTTTACCAGAGTGTAATTGGAGAATATACTGAGATTATTAGGCAAAGTACTCAACACTATCTAGAAAGATTAAGATTGTGTGGAATGATGGAGTGTTTCATACCTATTGAAAGAGGTATTGTTCAAGGTAAAGCTGACGACGCGACCTTGGGAAAGCTCAGAGAATCTCATAGTCATAGAAACATTATTATATTTGATGAAAGTCTTGAATTATATCTGTACTTTCCTGATAAGACGAATAAGGTTGATTTAACCAGTGTCTGGATCAATGACGCCCTAGTTCTCGAGGCATTCGGTACCGATAATTTTAATGAGATAGAATGTGACACAGGTAGACTACTCAAGCTAGATGAGAGTACGTCTCCGAGACATATATTCCGTTCTAGTGTAGTCATGAATAATGGTTATCATAACATGCTGAAGTTGACGGTCAGCTATGTCAATGCGGGAGAGGATGGTGTTCAAGAAATAAAGCAAAATGGTGATCCAAAAGGGAAAGGAAACAATAAATGTGATGACGAATATTTGTCCAGCTTTGAACCAGTTTATTCTTGGGAACCTGAAGAAGATGAAAAAAGCAGTGAAAGCGAGAATACTGAACTATCAGAGAGTGAGAAAGCTCAAGAAGAAGATTACGATGTCAAGGCCATCAACTTGTCGTTTCCTATATATTCGTTGATAAATATGAGACTACGCAATACATCCCTGGAGAGCATTTCATCGATAATCTCATGTTTAGACTTCCAAACTTCTAAGGCAGCTGAGAAGTTTGTTTCAAAGCATTGTGACTACAGTTCATTTCGGATGGAATTTGAAAAGGTATCGTATAGTTTAATGAGCAGAAAAAGTCAAACTGAAATAGAACCCGTGTGTGAATTTCCAATGCCAATGACAATGGCCTTACATGACAGTTACAGTGTCAGCTATAAGCTGCCGTTGGTACAAAGCAGTCAGACATACCCTCATCATGTGAAAATTAATCTGAAATATGAACTAGTGATAGGAGAAGACAGATTTCCAGTTAATACTATGTGGGAAACAGACGTTACATTAAAGAGACCAATAAACTCTAACTTTATTCCAAATAGTTCTTCTGGATCAAACCTAGCCATAAATCAAATTGGCAGACCTTATGGAGTTTCGCCAAAGGTCGGGTTCAATAACCCTTCAACATCCTCATTACTTTACAACAAACTCAAGACTGTTAAGTTTAGTATACTTAATAACAACCTAAAAGTTATAATGGGTAAGAAATTTATACTACGTCTTCAAATCGTGAACACCTCCCCGTCGCCTTTGGACCTTGTGGTGTACTACAATAACCAGTCACCCTCGGTAACAAACTCGAACAACTTGTCCCTCGAGAGACAATTTCAACTGTATAAGCGTTACAAGAGGATAACTGAGGGTATAATCTTGTTGTCTAACGACTACAAGATACCGATGATTGAACCACACGAAACATATTTCGTCGATCTCAGCTTCATCGCTATCATGTCCGGTTACTACCCATCCCTAGCCGGTCTGAAACTATTAGACCTGAAAACCAACGAGTTGATAGAAATAGGTCAAAATGCATCAATACTGGTTAAATAGTAATATTGTAAAGACATGTATAGAATAATATTGAGTATATGCATTTTATATATCCACTCACATTTTGTATCACACAATACGTTGAGGAGCACAATTTTATCTCGAAGGTTGTTCCCAACACCAAATATTTTTTTTTTCTCAAAGGATCCCTTTAACTCCTCAAGGGCTTTCTTTATTTGAAAAGAAAGGGAGGTTATTTGATGGAGAATAGAGTTCAATATTCCAATTGAACCGGCTTATAACATAATTGGTTTCTGCTGAACAAACTGAAGAAGAGCTTTTAGTTTGATATACCTGAAAAATACAGAAAGAAAATGTCTGAGAAATTCCCACCTCTTGAGAATGAGAATGATGATGTTGTTGCTGATCTAGACAACAGCACTGACTTTTTGAAAAGAGAGGCAGAAATACTAGGTGATGAGTTCAAGACTGAACAAGATGCCGAATTGCTGGACGATGTGCATGAAACTGTCTCCGATGATGCCGTTGAGCAAAAATACCCAGAGGCCAGCGACGTAAATGAAACTGTAGCTGACGCTGCACAAAGTAACGATGTGGATGAGGATTTTGGTGAGATGCATCAATCTGTAAGTGAAGACCGTTCTAAGTATGTACAAGAATGGAAACAAAAACGTGACGCTGAGATAAAGGAGAAGGATGCCAAGGAGGTATCAGCAAAGGAAAAGCTACAGGAGGATGCAATCAAGCACATCGATGATTTTTATGAGACTTACAACAAGAAGAAGGAGCAACAAATAGATGTCGCTAGAAAGGAATCAGAACAGTTTTTGAAGGATAGAGATCAATTCTTCTCTCAAGAGAATACCACTTGGGATCGTGTTCTACAACTAATCAACGTTGATGATGCAGATGTTATCGGTGGTAGAGACAGATCTAAGTTCAAGGACATATTGCAAAGATTGAAGGGCAAAGCAGGTGTTCCAGGTGCTTGATTTCTTGATATATGGTTGAAAAAAGTTACAAAAATGAAATGTCAAAAACAAAAAACAATAAAAATGAGAAACGTATATTCAGGCAAGCGAGCCTAGCTGAATAAAGTATCCAGATAAGTATTTAAAGTATGGACTTCATTGTTTTCTATAATTGTGAAGAAGATAATTCAACTACGATATTAATGTAATATATATATCCATATAACATATAATTATAAAAAAAATAAAAATGAATTAGACATCAAAATAATAAGGGTATATAAATGTTCTATCATCTAAACTAATAGACAGGCCCCAATTGATAGTATGATTTTATGCAGTTGTGGAGATAGGTCGAGATCGTGGTAATATTTCATGGAAACATAATAGGATAGTAACTTAAACAGTTTAGGATGTACGTTCATTACTTTTCCAAAATCAAGAGTAAGCAAACTGAAAAATGTGAGTAGAAATTTTTGAGTAGTGGCATTCAGTCTGAACTTACCATATGTGCTTTTGAAAATATGTATCAGTAATACTCTGAAGATACACCATTGACTTGTTTTGACAAGGTTTTGGAATACACTGGAATGTAATAGTAATTCAAGTTTGGTATTTTTGTTCTTGAATGAGAGTTCATATTTTTCTCTTAACTTATCAATGATAATCTTTGAGTTGTTTGAAATCTCTGAATATTGATTTCTTCCATATTTCTTATAAGTATCTCGGCTTGCATATAATTTCGCCAATAGATCCTTGTCATTCTTTGGGGTTACTAATTTATCTTTAAAATGGTTGAAAATGGAACTGATTGAAAATAAGCCATATATGACGACAAAATCAAAGAAAAAAAATTGGTCCTTGAAAATAATTGATTTGTAAAGCCTACTTTCTTTATCCCCTAGTAAATAAGTCAATGTTATCAGACTTGAAGTTGCAAGATGATTTAGAATGGATTTGGATGCAGAGTCAAGTCTTTTGGAGCTTAAGAAATCGGTCAATCTATTAACGACGGTATTGGAGAGTGTAATTGATGCTAGTCTCTCGGGTATGTCTCTTGCTAATAATATGGAACAAATAAATGCAATCCTGTCGATGAGAGATTCATATTTCCTCTTATTGATAACTGATTTCAGTACGGGTGACAAGTTACTGGCTGTCAAAATAGCAGCCGTGTTAATAACCCATCGGTTTATAACATGTTTGCTAACATCCCCAACTGATCTAACGTGCCGTACCAATAACAAAATGCTTATTGCAATAGTAGCAATGACTCTTTTTCGTACAATCTTTAATTGACCAGAAGAATGTCGTTCTAGTAAAACCTGTATTATAAATCTCAGACTTCCGCTTCGCATAACTGTTTCTATTTCATTGATTTCAAGTAAATTGCTGAATTGATTGTAGTACATGAACTGTTTGTAATATCATTTGTTATCATATCTGACTTATATTGTATGGACCCTGCCCTCATCGCGCAATTTTCTGTTTTGTTTTGATTTTTTTTGCCTAAATTTTCCTGTTAGCGAAAAAGACATCAAAGTCAGATGATCTCAGATAATTTACATATGTGCCCATTGTGGGACCTGAGTCTTAAAATCTAAACCTCCGTTCTTGTCAGTGTATTTCCACGCATGCAGCCATAGCTCTAGGTCACTGTTAGATGGGTCTTCCAAAGTTATCGCTCCGCATTCATTACATATTGGATGTAATTCGTTGAGTTCTTTTATTTCATTTTTAAACCGTAGAGTCTCTTTAGTAAACTCGTTAAATAATTCCTTTAACTGTTCCTCGTTCAGACCACAGTGTCTCCAGTCTGGATTGTCAATAATAAATTTTAGTCTAGCTGGGTATTTCGTAATGTTGTGACAATATAAATTGTCATTTACTATGGGGTGATTTATCCTTGCTAAGTGAATCCTTATTTGATGTGTTCTACCGGTAACTGGTCTGCATGCTACGATTGATTCATTTTTAAGAGCACAGTACTTTAATGGGTAGAATATTGTCTTTGCTGGTTTTGATGGTTTCAAACCTGTGGGGAATTGCCTTTTTGGTTCGACAGTGTAAACGGCAGAGTCCACTATAGTTATCGGAGATAATTCTTCTCCTTTATATATTAAATCCTCTGTTGGTAGACTATCCAACCAACTATCACTATGAGTTGGTTGACTCTCCATTTTCGGAAATTTACCGATTACTCTGGCTAAATACCATTTCTGCATGTCATGCGATCGTATTTTTTCTTGGATACTTGAAGCAGTTCTTTGATTCTTAGACATAATTAATAGACCCGACGTAACTTTGTCTAGTCTGTAAGCCGGTAATACATTCTTGCCATGCGATTGAAATAACTCAGTCAACGTGTTTTGGTAGAACAGCCCAGTGGGGTGGATGGGAATTCCACAAGGTTTGTTCACGACAAACAGATTATCATCCTCATAAACAATATCAATACCTGCTATCTTCTTGCCTGGGATATCAACCTCATTTCCATTGTTCCATTGTTTAATAGGTGGTTCATGTTTATGTACGGTAGATTCTATGCTGTCCTTATTCTGAATAAGAATCTCCATTGAACTATGTGGATCAAGAGGCTGGCCATCCCTAATGACTCTATATTTGCCACTAAGTATTTGCTGGCCATAAAACTCTCGAGAATGTGCCCTGAATTCTTTCACAAGGACCTCTAACAGAGTTTTGTTCAACCATCTTCCTTTGGCAAACGAGGATCTGGTATGGTAATATGGTCTTATTTTCCTTAACCCATTCTGATAATATACTTGAACATTGCACATATTCTCATGCTATTTTCCACAGTTTGACTGTGATATGACTATTTTGCTCATCTCAAAAATTTTAATACTGATTCTTTTGTTCTTTTTTTTTTTTAGCACAGCTTTTTTGCCAACTTAAAAAACCATCGATAATATATTATAAGAGAAATGTTATCTCTTTTTAATTATGTATATATATTTCGTTATTTATTGGTATATGAACAGAAGGCTCTGATTAAGAATTGATTATTTATTAAATAAGGTTGTATACTTTCTTTTGTGTTTATATTTGATTCTTTTCGAGAGTATGCTAAAAAAGGATAAAGGTATTACAATTTGTTGGTTTCTTCTTTTTTTTTGGTATCGCAAGAACACGTAAAGTTGTCTCTTTTGTTTTGTGCCATTAAGGGAATGGTATGTGTTCCTTGTATTTTGTTTTCATGAATAAAGATGATAAGAAAATTTCTAGGAAGTAAAATGCATTTTTTTTTATTTTGGATTTTTTTTTTAATTAAAGATGAATACTTTGCTGCTTAAATATGTTTGTTGTTTTGGTTTCATTTGTATTGTAACTCCCATCTGCTTATTCCTTGTTCTTTAATCTTCTACCTTTACCACCTCTCCCTAGCATAGCTTCTTCTTCAGCTAACTGAGCCTCTCTGATCTTTTTGGCTTCCAACTTCTCTTGTCTCTTTTGCTCTTCTTCTAGTTTCTTTGGATTAGCCTTTCTAGACCCTTGTTCCCATTTGGCAGCCTCTTCAGCTTCCATCTTCTCCATCTCAGCTCTTTGCTTCTGAGCAGCTTGGTCTCTTTTCCTGGCTTGACCAGCTATTTTCTTTGCTGCAGATTCAGAAAATCTCTTACCCATAATGATATGTATTTTTTTTGTTGTTTTTTTTTTTGTTATTGTAAAGTCTAAAGACTGTTTGAGTACAAGTTCACTTTTTTAACTTTCTTTTTTCAATTTAATAAATTAATTACAATTCGTAATTTTTTTTTTTTTTTATCTCTCCCCTTCAAGAAAAAAAAAAAGAAGAAGAAGAAGCGAATTTTTCACAACGAGAGAAAGAAATTGCTTTTTTCTTATTGGACTGAAACGAAATAGTGTTTTAATTAGTTTAATTATTTAAATTTTTACAAGTAGATAACTTTTATTCAAACATGTTCCTTTAATTACCCTTTTTATCTATTCACAACAAGATATTCATCTCACGATTCAACTGTTATGAGAGAATATTGTACAATGGTAACAACTAACATCTGGAAGAGTAATATGCAGCGTCTGCATATTACTAATATAATGATTACATATAATCGATATATTGTGAATGTATTATGGACATACTGTTAGTTACCTTCTATCTCTCACACACATACGCCTCTTTTCCCCTCCCCCTCTTTTCCTAATCGGGTTCAATGCAGTAATCCTCATAACTAGTTCTAGATCTGTAATGGTTGTACACGACTTTCTCAGTGCTCTTCTGTGCTGGTATCACTAACGGAAATGCGGCTGATTTTTTTTTTTTTTTGTTCTTTGTTCATTTTGCTATTGTTCTTCTTACTAGTTTTCTTCCGTGTTTCCACAGAAGAAGGCGTACTGGTTCCCTTTTTTTGGGCATGGAGATTGACAGAGGCAAGGAATGTTCTTTTTCTTTATATTTTTTCCGTTCTCTCTTCCTTACTTCTCTAATATTGGGAGGACGGGTGGTATGGGCGTTTCTGTGGGTACTGCGTGGCTCTCTATGGGACGGATGCAGAGAAAGGACAGAAGGAACCGTTTTTGAAGAAGAAGAAGAAGAAGAAACGTAAATCAGTTAGTTCTCTGCAGCTCAGAAGCACACACACACACAAAAATCAAAAAAACTAATAACTAAAAAAAAAATAACAAAAGAAAAAAAAAATTCTCTCTTTTTCTTGGGAAATAACACAAAAGATATAAATAAAGGCAAGGAATATAGATTTCAATCAAGAATTAAGATAATACACTCTCTCACCCTTTTTTTTTTTATCTATTTAACAAAAACAGTAAAAGCAATAATAACAAAAAGCCTGATCAGGGAAGGGTGAATGAAGGGATGAGGATAATCGGTAGGAATAACAAGAAGGAGAAGACACATAGTCTTTCGTTAGAGGTTCATCTGGTGGGTACTAATAATGTCGAGTTGTTTAAAAGGTTTCAATGCAGTCCTACTTGTTTTGTTACCACGAATACGTTCTACGTGAAGAGATCGACGAGGCTGAGAAATTCTAATTCGAGGTGGAACCAGATTGTCAAACTGAAACTGCCGTCAAGGCCTAACTCTCCGTGGGTTAACATTGTGGTTTATGATTGTATATCTTCGAAGCATTCGCATGGGGTTAATGAACAAGGGGAATTGGGTGGTGGAGATTATGTGTTGAAACGGAGGAGGAGTGGCAGTTCCATTCTCCAGAATTCCAAGTTTATGATGTCTGGAGTCCATACCAACAACTCCACAGGTAACGAGATGAATTTCTCTACTCAACATGTGAACGTCTCCACAGACAGTGGTCTGGACTCTCCCTTTAGTTCAAAGGTGAGTAGTTCTGCGAACTTACTATCCACCGAGAATTCAAAGCATTCCTCTAACTACAATAATAATAACAATAATAATAATAATAATAACTATAAGACCCTTGCAAATATTCAAATACCGAAACCCAGTGGAGTGAGTCAAAATGACTCTCCCAAAAATACGGTGTATTTAAGCAGTCCAGGGGGCAGCCAATATAACCATAAGAGTAATTTGAGCATATCTAAAACTAATAGCAATAATAGTATCAATAACATTAGTGGTGGGAGTAGCAATAATAATAGTGGTAGAAAAGGAATTAAGTCTAAGAAAACATCTTCGTATTTATACGTGGGTGAGGCACGCGTATCTTTGCAAGACATATTTAAGGTCAAGGACACCACCTCTAATTATAATTTTTTTCAGAAACCTAGGTGGTTGACACTCTACGATAAAAAGAGACAAAGAGAAGAGAATGATGGGATGGAACATGTTGTTGGTGAAATTCAGGTGGGGTTTAGGTTGAAGTCCACCTCCAAGAATAGGACTACTATGCAGGCTTTCAGTGAATGGCAAAACTACTTGCAACGTAATATGAAAAATAATGACGATATCCAAAATGTTTATTCGGCTACAAATTACTTCAATAATCCATCTGAAGATATTATATCAATGAAGGAACCCGAAGCTCATGAGCTGTGTGATGAGTTCGAAGATACTAATGATGATAATCTTGATGTTCCTGTGATTGATGTCGGAGAGGAGGACGACGAAGAAGATGAAGTAGAAGATGAAGATGTTGAGAGCTTATTTGGTATTAGTAGTGAATTGGTGAGTCCCCTTGGTTTGTTGGGTTTGACCGGAAACTCACAAGGTGATAGTGACTCTATATCTGAGGCACTAGATATAATCAGCTTTGATGGAGCAGAGGATGAAGAAAATGGGTACGAAGATGATGTTGAATCGTTTGCAGAGGATCTAAAAGATTTGGAACTAGATGATGATCTCGAAGATCCACTAGGTGACCTAACTAGCCACCTTTCACTGCCTACCGTGGTTACTGCACTAGATGAATACGATGTGATGTTTCCAAATGGACCCCCAGTTAACTTAGATGAATTGATGGCACCAGAACAGAAATCTCCAGTAACACCAACAAATGAAGGGTTTCTAAAACCGGAAAAACCTTTCTTTAGCTCAAGTAATTCTTCAAAATCTACTCAAGAAGATGATTCGGATATTGATGAAAGCTCTGATCTGAATAGCACTATTTTGAAGATGAGTAAAAGAAAGAGAATTCCTCTTCTGAACAGAAAAAGAATCAATCCTCTAACATCGCGGTCTGCCTATCATGGTGCCGTTCTGAATAATCAATTTCAACTGGCAAAGAAAGAGCATGCACTCGGAGTAATGTTCATACATTTCCAATACATTGATGGTTTGCCTGAATTGAAAAATAAAATATCAAAGACCTATTACGCGATGGATCCATTCATAGTTGCTACTTATGGTAGAAGAGTCTTCAAGACTTCCTGGAGAAAACATGCCCTCAATCCAGTATTTGATGAATATGCGGCATTTGAGGTTTACCCCAATGAAAAGAATTTTGACATCCGCTTTAACGTGGTAGACAAGGATTCCTTTTCTTATAATGATATGATTGCTAAATATGATCTCACCTGGCCTGAGATCATGGCTAAACAAACACAAGACCATGATTGGCAACAGTATCAGATTCCATTAAACTTAACAGTAGATCGGAAAGAAAACTTTCCGAATCCAGTTATGACTCTTGGTTTACGATATGTCCCTTACTCTTCATTGAAGAAGTTCTTCTGGGAAAGGGTTGTGTCATTGACAGCCAATAATGAAACTTTTGATGTCGTGCAAACATTTTTATTTCTACAAACCTTGGGTAGTTTCAGTGAGTTTGATACAATTGAATTTTTTGAATTATATGATAAACGACCATGGAGAGGTGACACACTTACCCAACAGGAACTTGTTGGTGGTTTACAGAAATGGAATAAATCTGCAGAATTTAAAAATATTTGGAAGTGTCCAAATTGTTACAGATCATTTATTCCTACAAATAATGACAAAAATACCAAATTAACACTAGAAAATGATTTAATTACTCATTTTGCCCAATGTTCACTCGGTAAATGTGGTAAGGTTCTAAAACCTTCTTATGTATCTTCTGAATTTGCTTCGAAACGGTGGTTCAGTAAAATTTTAATAAAATTGACTTATGGGAGATATGCAGTCGGTTCCAATAATGCCAATATTCTAGTGCAAGATAGAGATTCTGGTATAGTTTTGGAAGAAAAAATCAGCCCCCATGTAAAAGTTGGTATGAGAATTATCTATAACGGTAAAGGTAAGGAATCAAAAAAATTCAAAACTTTATTGAAAACGTTGTCTGTAAGACAAGGTAAAAAATTTGATAATCCTATGTCAGCACGTCAAATAGAATCTTTTATAAGGTTTCATTCCTTGGATATGAGTCAATGTGTGGAAACAGATTATAAAACTTTCAATGAATTTTTCTATAGAAAGCTTAAACCAGGAAGCAGGATTCCAGAGGGTGATACTTCTCAAATAATGGTCTCACCTGCTGATTCTAGATGTGCTGTTTATTCATCTATTCATAAATCGAAGGAAATCTGGATTAAAGGTAGCCGATTCACACTATCAAGATTAACCAAAGGCTATCGACCTGAAATTTTTAACGAAAGGTCATCCAGCATTGCTATTTTTAGATTAGCACCTCAAGACTACCATCGTATCCATTGTCCGGTGGATGGTATTATTGGGAAACCTATCTATGTTGATGGAGAGTACTATACAGTTAACCCTATGGCCATTAGGAGTGAACTAGATGTTTTTGGTGAGAATATTAGAGTAATATTGCCAATTGAATCTCCTCAATTTGGAACTCTTTTATATATTCCGGTTGGTGCTATGATGGTTGGTTCAATAATTCTTACGTGTAAAGAAGGAGAAATAAAGAAACGGGGAGATGAATTGGGTTATTTTAAATTTGGTGGTTCCACAGTCATTTTGATTGCTCAATCTAAAAAGCTCATTTTTGATTCTGATTTAGTTCACAACTCCTTAGAAGGAATCGAAACACTCGTTAAGGTAGGCATGAGTATTGCTCATACACCAGATATAAAAGAGTTTAAAAGACGTGTGAAGAAACCTACAAACCAGGACCAAATAGATAAAATCAAGAAGAGAATTAGTGTTACTGTTGAAAATGCCACCAAGTTAGGAAATGTTCCTTGGCAAGTAAAAGCACTTACTGATGAATTTCATGCAGAAATAGAGAAAGATAATGACTAAGAGTCTATACCCATTTTATGACAAATATATTTCACAAGTTATTTTTGCTTGTTTTGCTCATTGCTATTTTATTATTACCTGTTTAATTTTTAATTTTTTTTTTTTAAAACCTTAGTAGACTTTATAAATTTTTTGCTGAATTTAGATATTAATATTAGTTAGGGATTAATTATGCTATAGAATATAATAATACAATGCGATTACATACAAGTGCTATTAACAAGTTTATTGAAGATGTTCATGTTTCGCGTTTTTTTATTCTTTGAATTGGAACATGACCTTTTTTTGTATTAACATTCATTCCATAATTACCATCACTTCCTAACGAAAGGAACTGTAGCGTTCTGTTACTTGGTTCAACATCTAAATAATCGAGTAACTGGTTTGCCAATGTTGGAATTATAGGTTGGGTTGCTATACCTAACATACGTGTGACATCGATACAGAAAAAAATTAGGGCATCCTGTTGAGTTCCTGCTCTAGTCCATGGTTTTGATAATTGGAAAAATGCATTTGTGTCGTTAATAATCTTCCAGATATCTTTTATCAAAAGGTTAGGCTGGAAGGAGTCATAGGAAGTATTCATCAGTGAAGGGAGTGATTTTAGGGATTTGGAGATATCGTTGAATGCAATTTCCAGCTCTGGTTCCCCTTCAAATATTTCTTTGAATGAGTTGTTTAGATTATTTTCCGTTTTGGAGAAATTTTGAACAGCTCTGTGAATATTGAATTTAGCACCACCACACCTACTAATTAAATTTCCCCACTTTGAGGCAAATAGTTCAGTGGTAGAGAATAATTTATCCTCTTGGAAATCTCCATCCTCTTCTAGTTTTGAGTTCTCCATCAAGAACCAACGTACCATGTCAGCTCCGTAATAGGATGACATTAGCATTGGTTCAACTACATTCCCTAAACTTTTCGACATTTTGACACCGTTGCATAACCAATGATTGTGAACTACGACTTGTTTTGGTAGCGGTAATTTTGCAGCCATTAAGAAACTCGGCCAGAATATTATATGAAATTTTTCAATATCCTTCCCTATTAGATGGATTGTATTCGACCATACATCTCTTGGGTTCTGTAAAATCAATTCATTAGATCTTAAAAGGTGCTTTGTTTTTACTGTTGTTTGGTTGTCCAATACAGCATCAATTCCACCAACAGAGGTTACATAGTTGCACAAGGCATCAAACCAAACGTATACTTTTTGAGTTGGGTCATTTGGGACTTCAATACCCCATTGGAGTCTAGTAGAAGGTCTTGATATAGATATGTCCCTAAGTATATTACTATTGTCATCGTTCTTGATTTCTCTAAGAATTTGATTTTTCTTCGAGGGTGGGTGGATGAAGACAGGGTTGGCTTCAATATGATCAATCAACCTATCCTTGAACGCAGATAATTTAAAGTAATAGTTCTCTTCACTTTGGAAAATAACTTCGTTATTTGACTCGGTATTAAGATATTTACCTGGACTGTTTGGATCCTTGATAACTTTTGATTCAGGGTAGAATGTCTCGTCCGATATAGAGTACCATCCCTTGTGTTGACCTTTGTAAATGTATCCTGCCTCAAGACACAGATTCCAAAGTTTCTTCACATTTTCCACATGGTCAGAATCTGTAGTTCTAATGAACCGTGTGTATTCAATACTGTAGTCGCTATCTAACTTCTTGAACTCGGGGATCAATTGATCAACGAATTCTCGAGGATTATCAAACGAATTCTTCTCAGCTGCAAGCTGTATCTTCAAACCATGTTCGTCAGTACCAGTGGTAAATAATGCTTCTTTGTCCCCATTCATAATCCTCCATCTATGATATATATCGCAGAGTAAACTGGAATATAGGTGTCCCAAATGTGGTTTAGCATTGGGATAGAATATAGGTGTTGTGACATGGCTCTGGCTCGACAAATACCGCAGGAATGCCAATCGAAGCCCACTATTGTATCTTAAAGTGGCCTGTAACATTGTTTTAAACGTACTATATCGTCTGTATTGTCAAGTTATATGGTATTTCAATGGACTCTCCCCTTATTTACTTAAAGTTAAAGGTTTTCTCTTCTCAGTATTTTAACGTTTTTGACTCAGTAAGCAAAAGAAGCACAGAGTCGTACAACAGAATTTGTGCATAACGACGGCAAACACAGTGCACCAATGAAATACCATTTAATTTAAGTTCTCATTAACAAAATCTATTAGCAGAACATTAACATAACATACATATATAAATACAAACATGGAAAAGTAGGTTATATCAAAGCTACAAAAACAACAACAACAGTCTATACGAAGATGGCCATTAGTGCGAAGACACTGTAGAAGATTAGCAGAGGGTATGCTATCAATGTTCTAGCGTTTTCCAATTGCAGCAGATTGTTCAAGAACCCTGACGATGACCAGGTGCTCCATATCACAAAGAGGGCGCCAATGACGTGGCCCATGGTGTTGTTCAAAGAGTGGAATACACCAAACAGGGACAGGAAACATAGAGGTAAAAAGCAGTAACCTAGGATAGAAGCGGTGTTAAAGAAGTGTAGAGAGGATTGTTGCACTTGGGCAGGATTAGAGTTAGCCATCAGCTTGGACAAATTGTGCAAAGAGACAGTGCCGAACAAAGCCACACCGTAAATGTAACCGAAATGGACTTTACCGGCCATTAGAAGAAACAGACCGAACAACAAAAAGAAAATCACGGGTCCAGCCAAGTCTGAGTCGTTCAGGATTTCATGTGACAGCATAGCGCTAGACATAGTTGGTCTCAGCACATACATCGTCTTCTTAAAGATATGATCAAAGTTAATCCCTATCTCTTCTAACAGAGGTGGTTCGTAAGCATACCCCTTTGTAGATAGCGCATTAAATAAACCAGAAGGAAGTGGATCAGGGGGTACACCCATATTAGAATCGGTTGGGTTCTGTCCAGATTGAAAGGACATCGACCCTTGAGGGAATGCGAATTGAGAAGAAGGTTGATAAAACCCACCAGAGTTCATATTATTTTGATTAGCCTGGTTATTATTCTGAAAATAACTCATCTTTTGTGTATTTGTTTCCCTTTACAACTTGTTATTTTAGATATCAAACCCAATTGGTATTTATGATAAAAAAAAATAAGGAACAAATTCACTGCCAAAAAACGCTAATCCTTGAAAAATCATTGAATCGATTCTAACTTACTTTCATTGATATTTTTTTTTTCGTGTTAAATATTTTTTTTTTGGGTTGGTTCACGCAGGAGAGAATTGTACAAAAAAACCCTCCGGGTAAAGCAATTTACAAATAATTTCCAAAAAAAAAATTAACGACAACTGCAGGATTCGAACCTGCGCGGGCAGAGCCCAAAAGATTTCTAATCTTTCGCCTTAACCACTCGGCCAAGTTGCCATTGTTACTTTATATTTTGTCTTTTGCTAAGTGCAGCTAAGAAACACACAAACATAAACGGGCAAAATAAAAAACTAAAATAATTTCTTTTTTTTTTTTTTTTATTTTTCCCGTTTAAGGATATTTTTCCGAAAACGAAAAAAAAACAAAAAAACAAAAAAACAAAAAAACAAAAAAACAACAGAGAAAGTCAAGATGAGGGGAATTTTAAGGGTAGGGGTCTTCGTCAGAAAAAAATGGAACTATTTCTCGGGTAGGGGGAGGGGGAAGAAGTGGGGTGAGAGAGAGAGAGAGAGAGAGAGAGAGAGAGAGAGAGAGAGAGAGAGAGAGAGAGGGGTGATCATTTCCCCACTAGCCCCTTCCCTCCCACTTTCTTTTGATGATTTTTTTTAATTTTTCTGTTTGACAATCTCCGTGCGAGGGGTTCTGTGTTGATTAGAGTGGTGTGATGGTACCCATTTCCTCCAGAAAATTCGTAGGGAACCGCAAAAAAAAAGTAATTTGAAATGCCAAGGAATTTAATTAACGAAAAAACCATTGTGTCAAAAAACGAAGGAGTGGTTCGATACAATAGTATGAGAGTGGGCTAGGACTTATGGCGAAATATAATTTGTGGTTCTTCAAAGACAGGGTCCAATTTTTCAGTAAAAAAAAAAAGGGTTGAAAAAAAGAGAACAATAACCTCAAAAAAGAACAATAACCTCAAAAGGACTTTTTTATATTATTTTTTCCTTAAAATTGATAAAAATTTATGAAATGTTTTTAGAAGACAATTTTTTTTTTTTTTGAATTAGAAAAGAACAATGAATATATTAATTAATTAAACAAATACAATCTATAATACATTAAATAAATTACAACAACAATTAGAAAATTTGGGAAATAGAAAATAAGGGTAGAGAAAATAAGGAAAATGAATTGATAAGAAAAAAAAGAACAAAGGGACAAAAAAAAAAATAAAAAAAAAATGGGAAAGAATTTAATTCTACTCCAGTCTCTTTCACAATTGCTTCTTGGTAAACCTCAAAATATTTCATAAAAGTTTTTAATGCTGAAAGAACAGAGTCAATGTATGATTCCTTATTAAGTGATTAATTTTAAAACCTCTTCAATTCTTTTTTTGTTAACAAATTTGATAAAAGATCGATCTTTTAATTACCACACGAACTACGTAAGAAAAAGATAGTCTGAATCTTTTATTATTGCTTTCATTAACAAACGACACACTGAGAAGACAGAGAGAATAGTGGGAGAGAGAGAGAAAAAGAGGCAGCTAAATCCTGACCGACAGAATAAACGCACTAAGAAAAGAAAACAAAAAAAAAAGATAAATTAAAGAAAAGAACAACTAGTGACAGCGAATTCTTCTTTTTTTGTGACCTAAGTTAATTCCACTAAATTATTATTTTTCTAAATTTAGTTCTTTTCATAAACACCAAACTTTAATAATTCTTTTTTCAACAACATCAGTTAATTACATAGAATCAAACCATCCCTTTTTTTCTTTCTTATCTTATCTAAAACCTAAAAACACCCTAGTTCTCTCCCTGAGAAAAAAAGGTTTGACAGACACTTCCTCTCAATATAGAGATAATAAATTAGTTTTTGAGTTTAGTGTGAAGATAAGAAGAGATTGTTTTAGTCCATAATAAAAACCAATAAAAACCCAACGAAGTATTTGGGTTAAATCGAAAAGAAGAATTAATTAAAAACTCCAGGTGGTAAAAAAAGAACTAATTTCACCTACAAAAAAAAAATTTAATGAAATTAAGAATTTAGAGAAAAAAAGATTGTTCTTCTTTTTTAATCTTTTTTTTCTGCCTTTCTTTCTTAGTAAAAATTAACCAGAATTAATGAATCACATAAAAAAACATAACCAGCACCTAGTTATTTATAACAATAAATTGGGTTCTCCAGGAATAAAAACAAGATTCCATCGACCATATTAACAAACAGAATTATATTCCAAACCCTTTCTCTTTATTTCGTTTCTTGAAATCTTTTTTTCTTCCTTTCCTTATTTCATCCATTGATCCAGATTTCCTTAATAACCCTTACAAACTTACTTCCTTCCATTTTCCAATTGTTTAAGATAATATCAAGACATGAATGTTGAAAATACTTACCCAACCTTCACTTAAAGTGAAGACATAATAGAAAAAGAAAAGAACAGAAACAAAAAGATGCTAGTAAGAAGAAAATAAGAAGAGGTCATTGATAATTAACCAAAGGTAAAAACTCTAAAGAGATCTCCTTTGAAAAAAACCGACAGTATCAGTGACCAAACTTCATTTCCCTTAAAAATTCAAACATCAATTATAACCTTTTCTGACAACAAATTATCACTCAGGTAATGTTTCATAAACATATCTCGAGAGAAGAACGTTTTTGATCCTCTGGTGTACTCTAAAAAGAAGAATACAATTGTAATAAAAAAAATAAAAAAAGGGAAAATCAAAAAAAAAGAGTTTTAGAAATGTTTCGAGAGTATGATGAAAGGATGCCATATATATATGCAATTTTTTTTTCTTTATCTGTTTGCTTATCTTTAGTTTTTCTCTTCTCACTCTTCTTTGGTTTGTTGTATAGTATCAAAGAAAAGGTTTTAAAGTTATCAAGTTCTTCTCTCTCTCTCTCTCACACACACACACACACACTTATTTTTTTTTTTTTTTCTGTTTGCTGTCTTGATGTTGTATATGGTACAGACATTTCTGAGAACTACTTGCTCATCTATCTTGAAATAACATATAATATGATAATATGCCCATTTTTCTTTTCCCGCGGGGGAGGAGTGAGGGTGGGTGGGGGGACAAAAAAAAGACAAAAGTGAGAGGGAATTTTTTTTTATTTTGATTTTGTTTTTTTAAACTGGCTTTCCTTCCAATCCCGCACATATTACTATAATTAGTTTTATTTTATTTTTTATTTTTTTTATTTTTGAGTAGTTTTTACCTAGGGTTCTCTGTGTGCTGTACAATACGTATACAAACAAGACAACAACCAACACAAATTGAAGAAAATATAAAAAAAAAAGCAATTTTTTGTTTTTTACCTTCTCTAACTTCGTATATTTCACTTTATATCCCACATAATGCTCAGGCTGTGTCTGTGTGTTTGTTTGTGGGATGTGCCAGGCTGTCCCCATCCCGCACACACAACTCCCCCCCTTCCCTCCACTTCTTTCCTCTCCCACCTCCTTTTTATGTCCCTAAATGTCTCTTTTTGTCCATGGCTGTCCCCTCCCTTTTCTTCTTCCTTACATGGAAGGCAAAATATGTGTTAACACCCAAAGGTTTGCTGTTCACAAAAAAAAATAAAAAAAAATAAAGAAGAAGTTCCTACTTGTTCCTGTTAGAGGTAGCGATAATACACGTACAGAAATACATATATTTATATATATATATATTTCTTTCTTTTTTGTACGTTTGTACACGGTGTTCTAAGTTAACGGACAATAATTGTCGACACCTCTACGATTATTTTGTTGTTACCAGAGCTAGAAAAAAAGTAATTTAGAAAACCTAACTCAAAAGGAGTTGTGTCTGCCCTTGCATGAGAGGAGAGGCTAGAGCGGGAAGGACAAAAGCAACCAAATTGAAGAACAAAAGTTGTTTTAACACCTCAAACCCTAAAAGACCAAACACAAACAAAAAAGATAGAATTGTGGGTTCACGTGCACAGAATGGTACGTACATAGATCCAGAACAACAACAGAAAAACCAAACCCTAAACATATGGTCTTGAAATTTACGTATACATCCAACAAAATTTTCTATTACGCAAGTGAAAGAGCGAGGGGGTCCATGCTCTAACAAAAATGTGTTTTTTTTTTTCTTTCTGTAAAAGAGAGGGGCAGAAGCACAAAGGAGGG
>JAJLXT010000138.1:0-27446 GCA_030571395.1 Nakaseomyces sp. UFMG-CM-Y6046
AATTTTTTTTTTTTTTTTTTTTTTTTTTTTTTTTTCATTTAAAGGGTGTCTCAACTATTTTTTATTTTATTTTATTTATTATTACATATATAACTACCTATGTTTTATTATTTTGTTTGCTGATATCTTGAAAAACGGGGTGTTTTAACAAACATTCCTTCTTTACTGTCCCTTTCTGTTGTTGTTGTTGTTTTTTGATTCTTAAAATAAACTATATTGGCATTTTTTAAGGGAAGGGGCATGAGGAGTGATAGTGATGCTGTATTTAGGTGTGTGGATTGTACCACAGGATCGTCGTTCACAGTTGACACTAAGGTATTTCTGACTTTGAAGGAGTTTAGAAGCCATGTGGCTAATAAATGGCATGTTCCCCAACAGCAACTGTTGCTGCTTTTCCCGTTCGGAGTTAAAGTTAAGGAAACGAATTTTAGGGCAGGTACCCAGGAAACCAATGACATATTCGTTTATGATAGAAGGCTGTTCTCAGTGGTGAATAAACCTCCGGAGAAGAAGAAGAAAGATATAAGATATGACAGTAACGAGAACACTAATGCCGATGGTAATGGTAATGATAACGAGAATGATGAGGATAAGGATCAGGATCAGGATCAAGATATTGATTCCCGAGCTTTGGAGATAGTTAATGGACTGATAGATGAACGTAACGTGCTGGGACACGATGATCTACTCCGACCTATCCCATCGCCACTAGATGAAAGCTTAGAGAATATTACTTACCGACGGATTGTTGGTTTGTTAACGACAAATTTGGGATGGTTAAGCGCACTGGAAATTGATGTGAATTTCTTTAAGTCTATTTCAACTAAAATACACGAGGAGATAGCTAATCTAAAGCTGTGTATTGTCACCTGTGAACAGTATCTGGGACTGTATTGCTACGATATCGAGAAATTGTACAATTCCAATGTTCTTTTCCTCAACCAACTACATGAAAACAGCTTGAGTTTTAAATGGAAGGAATGCTATGATAATATACTCAAAAATTTAGACGGTTTATATGGACCTCTCAGTAATTATGTTGATGAATCAGATCTAAAGAAGAAGGAAACCACTTTGAAGAGCCTAGATCATAGAGTTAATTCTAAATTGAAAAAGGTTAAGATAAATATTGATGAACATGCAGATGAGAGGAATATGATACATAACAATATAGAAGCTCTTCAAAAAGATGATCCTTTGTCTGACAATAATTTGCATGATCTAGATCACGAGATGATCTCAAAATTTGAATCTATCTCAAAATCAGTTCGAGAAACGAGTAGGGGAATACTTGATGAAGAAGAACTTGTATTCACTCAGACTTACATTAGTGAAGAGGTTGCACCAAGGTTAGATGCCATGAAAGAGGATGTGAGGAATTTGCATACAATAGCTCAATCACTGTATGAGGTAATGCAGGAGTTAAAAAGGGCTAAGTCAATGTTTCAAACCAAAATGGTCGTTTATATGGGCCAAATAGCATGGATTCAATTAGAATGTGCAGACATTAAGCATTATCTCCTTAATGACTGTAATACCGACTTGACGTTATATAAGGGTTTAGAAGTAGAATTTGCACAAATTGAAGATGCACCACTCATATATGGATTATACTTAGTCGAGAAATTTCGACGGTTAGTTTGGGTTATCCAGGCCTATAAAACAGACCTTAACTTTTCTGAGGAATTGAAAGAACAGACATCATCGGAAGTTTCAGTCCGTAAAAATTGGTTGAAGAACTTTGGTGACCTTGCAGCTCCCTTTTGTGAAGATTTGTATTCGTCGATTGACATTGATGAAATAAATCGATCTAAGAAGAGTTTATCTCAGGTTATCAATGATAAAAGATTAAGAGAGCTGAAACAGGAGCAATCGAAACTTGAAGGTGTTATTCATGCCTTTATTCAAAAGATGAAAGAATTAAAGCTTTCTGAAGAAAGTATCAAAATTCTTGAACAATCGTCAGCTGAAGCGTCCAATACCAGGTTTACTAGCAAAATTCTTGAAAAATATGGAACAAGAAGCACGACAACAGATCATGAGCTGATAAAAAGGTACAAAATGAGAATAAGAAAGTTAGAGTCACTTTTACACGAAAATGGGTATTCTAGTGTGAGTAATTGGCCTTCTGGGGTTTTAAACCAGTCCGATAAGATTAATTATTTTGCTAAAAATATTTCCTCGGCTAGCAAAAGTTTGGCAAGATCACCCTCCTCCTTGTTTGGTACTGATAACATTTCATCAATACATATGAATTTAGAGGCTGCTGACTTGAGGAATGAATTAGACACTGTCAAAGATCAGTTGGCAAAATTAGAAAAAGAGAATAGTTTGAAAGATGATCAACTAAAGATTTCTCACACAAAGATAATTGATATTGAAGTTGAAAAAACTGCATATAGGGAAACACTGAATCATCTCAACAAAGAACTTGCTAGATTGACATTAAGTGAAGAAAAAATTCTCAAAGAATTTGATATTGAAAGGAAAAACTTGAGAAATGATTACCACAAGTTAACTTCTAAAAACCAGCAAATTTTGAACGATTTTAATGTACTTGAGGAAGAACTGAAAATTCAGAAGTCTGAAAATGAAAAGCTGAGAGAGAAGATAAAATTTTTGGAATCACAATCAAAAGAAGATTCTGTAAACCAGGAGAAACGAATTTCAGAAATTGATCAAAAATATAGCAGTGAAATAGAACAAAAAACCTCTGAAATGGAAAGTCTGAGAAAGAAAATTGAAGAGCAAGAAGAACTTATGAAAAAATTAGAGGGGAATTCAGCTGTGGATATCGAAATTAAGAGAGGTGATCAAATTGCCCAACAAACAGTAGATCTATGCCAAGCTCTACAAAAGGAGTTATTTGAGATATTCTCTTCTAATATATACATACTTGAGAATATCGGATTGTTGTTGACTGAAGCAAATACTCAAGGTTTTGATATTAAAAGAGTCAAAGGTCTCAAAAAGGGACTTAGTCAGAGTCTTCTTGATGAAAGCACTCAATTACCAGTGGCACCAGATACCATCAACAGCAATGTTTACAAAGATGCTAAAGAACTTTATGAAACACTTGTTAGTAAGACCAATAATGAAGAGTATTGGAAACTACTTGAATTTATGAAGAAAGTGTATGATAATAAATTATATGAATCAGCGGTGATTAATCGATTTAAAGATATTGAAACATTAGCGAAACGTCTTACTAAAGAAAACAAATCTAAAAGGCTTTTATTGGATCTGTATCAAAATGAACGAATTTGTTTGAAGAACTTTCAAATTAATGACTTAGCTTTATTTCTACCCACTAAAGAGACAATAGTTGAAATGAAATCACCAATTTCATCGATGGCATCATCATTTTCATCTGTTGATCTTTCAACACCTCCACCTTTCGGGACGAAAGCAACAACCTCTCCGAATCAAAAGAGAAGCTTTCATAAAACGAATTCATTGCACCCATGGGCAGCCTTTACTGCATTCAATGAAACGGCTAGATACTTTTTGAAAGATGAGGCTTTAGTCACTTCATCAAAAGAATGGTTTATCGGTAAGGTAACTGACATCCAGAAGAACGAAGTGGAAAACTTATCGATCAATAATCCATTTAAATTACCCAAAGGAACTATCTGGTATCTAGTCGCAGCAGATGTTCTCTCTATAGAGTAATTGTGACTATTATTGAGGGGTAGATATTGTTATGAATGCATAGATAAATACTCTATAAATGGATATCATATATACTCAATTACGAATTAGGCTAATATTCTACTTTACCAAGTTTCCTGTAAGTAACGATCTTCTTTTTCCATTGCTCTTAAATATTCTTTAGCAGCAACGTCATCATTAAAACCACCCCATTTCTTTAACATTTCTAAGAAAGTTAACCTAATTTGAATCGGCATTTTTCCCGATGCACCACACAAGAAGAAAACTGCCTTTTCATTAACAATTTTCTTTGTCACTGTGTCACCTAATTTCCAAAGGACATCTTGAACATATTTAGTATCAGGAGAGTTTTCACGATCTCTAGAAAAAACAGGATGTAACTTCATAACACCTTCCTTAGCTAAGGATTCTAACTCTTCTTCATAAAGATAATCTTTATCCTTGAAACGACATCCAAAAAACAAGGACATATCGTCCGAAGATTTTGATCTAACAGCCGATAATAGAGGAGCCAAGCCAACACCAGGGCCTACTAAAATCATTGGCCTTTCACGATATTCCTTTCTTATTAGATTGTTGTTGTGTAATTTATATCTGATTTCATTACCTTCCTCTAACTTTGCAATATAGTGTGTACAAACACCAGTTCTAATTTTTCTTAGAATAGTTTTGTACTTGACAATTGCAACAGTTAATTCGATATTTGGATTGTTTGCAGCACTTGATATGGAATAGAATCTTGGTTTGATAGCGGGCATAAAATCTAATAAATACTTCCATGGAAGGTGAAGAGATAAAAAGTCATCCATTACCTCTAAGATAGATCTTCTGGGTCTATTACAGTAGTCGTATAGCTCCTGCATATCCTGGTCAGTTGCAAATTCATATAGTTTTTCTTGTTGATCCTTCATCTGTTCTTCTCCACGTTCCATTCGACTAACATCAGTTGCAAAAGTCCATACTTTTAAGAAAAAAGTTGTTCTAGGAATGCTCATAAAATCGCAATGGTACTTTAGAAGATTTCTCAATGTTAATGGATTGACAATACCACCATCTAATAGTTCCTGAGGTATCCCATTTGAAAATTTTAAAGGCTTATCAGCAATTTCCAGCCAATGTGGTTGGGTTTCTAACATTTGTTGGACTGCAGCATCAGTATTGGAAGAATAAATGGCAATTGTATCACCTGGTTCATAAGCTTTATTGTCCTTTGTTTCGAAGACAAACTGTCTGACATCCTGGAAGTGATCTTCTGCAGTTAATTTTTTATTAGTTTTGACTTTTCCAATTCTAATCGACTCATCTCCAGAGAACATAACCTTTTTGAAATCGGTGCTAGGTTTGTCAATACTTTCATCAGCTAATTCTAGATATGTTGATGGTTCAAGATATACTTCCTTGTCAATCTCTTCACGTTTAATAGACTCGCCATTTACCTTTCTAGTTGGGAATTTGTCCATTAAGAATTCGAGAACTCTCTTTTCGTATTCAAAATAGACTGATTCGATACCAGTACCAGTACCTTTATTACTTCCAGCCATTGCTTGTTCATCAGCTTCTAATCTACCAAATATTTCATGAGCACCTAATTGATTAACAACTCTGTTGTGGACTTTTCTTAAAGCATAATTGAATTTAGGGTATGAGCTGTCACCTAGACCCAGAAATGCGGAACTAATGTGAGTTAAAAAGTCATTGGGTAGATTCTTCTTCTTCAAAAATGTCCACAGAGTGCTCTTTTGGTTACCAGTTGAAGTTTCATAAACATTTCTAGGTAGCTCACCTTGTCCTGTAGTAGAACAAATCACAAAGAGATACCTACATTTCAAAATGTCTTCTCTCTTATAATCAGCCAAGGAGGAAAAAGTATGTGGAAAATGAAGTCTGTGCAACTTATGAGATAATATAGCAGCAAAGTCTTGGGCATTCCCAGTCTCAGATCCGTATAGGACAGCTATTTTGCTCGCTGACATGACTAATCAAGTTTATTTTATTATAGCTTATCGTTTTCTCTTCTTTATTAAACAGATACACTAGAAAGATAGCAATTGTAATTTGGATCCAATATTTATTAAGAGAGAATTGATGAGCAGAAATCGAATGCAAAAGCCATCTATCATGAACCTTTTATGTGTTAATCATCAAAGGTCATCGCAAGGCAATTACACTTTTTTTGATTTTTTTTTTTTTCACCGTTAACTTTTAAGCTGTATTAGTAAGCTCTATGAAATGCGATGAGCGTGATAGAGATTGGAATGCGATGAGGTGTCTGCGAAGAGATGAAATATACTGGCGGTAGGGGGAGGCGAGGGGTCTACCGACTTGAATATAGTTATTATTACTGATGATAATCTCATTGAATTTACATGTTATTGAGGGTATAAGTTAGGTGATTAAAATTTGACTATATTTATGTACATGTTCTAACTAATACTTGTCCTTTTTTTTCTTTTATAGGTGTGAATTTTGATAATTACCTCAATTCAACTCTAAATCTATTTACAATGTCTTTCTCGACCAACTTTTGAAGATCATTAACTTCTGAGTTGGTAATATTTCTATCCATAGATTGATAGTTTATTCTGTAGCATAGTGATTTCTTCTGAGTTTTTGGATGGGTGAATTCATCAACCAATTTTACACTTTCAACTAAATCTCCAGCAATATTCCTGATAATCTCCATCAAATCATTTTCCTGTAATTGATCTTCTATTTTCATATTTTCAGGAAGCCAGAATGCGATATCCCTGTAACTTCCAGGATATTTAGAGTACGGAGCAAAAGTTGTGATGGATCCTTCTTTGAATTGGTTATGAAATCTCTCGTCTTTAGTCCACATTAATCTAATATCAGGAATTTCGAATAACAACATACCAATTCTATCCAAGCCTAATCCAAAGGCCCATGCAATGGTACTATCGGGTTTATTGCCAGAACTGATTAGAACCTGTTGTTGCACCAATCCACAGCCACATAGTTCTAACCATTCACCTTCCCACCAAACCTCAATTTCCCAAGAAGGAGCTGTCCAAGGAAAATACGCTGTAATCCATCTCACCTTCAACTCTTTTGGAATATCAGGGTGGTTTTCACCTTTTTGAGCTTTCATACTTTCAATCTTACTATGAAATACTTCTGACACTACTAGTTCAATTGATCTCTTCAAATGCTGAGACACTACATCGACCTCTAAATCAGTCATGTATTCTTGTTTCGGGTTCTCCTCTGTTGCAGTATTATCTTCTACTATCATATTAGTTTTCTCCCTCGCTAAGAGATCCTCTAGTTCTTTTATGTCTTGTCTAATTTTTTCGATGTGAGCAGCATTATTAGAAGTATCATATGAACCATCTTCTTTCTGAGCTCTGGACCACACTCTGGCTCCTTCCATTTGATGGAATGCTGGATAGTGTGTTTTATCAATTTCATCTCTTCTATATACATCTGCAGTTATTAAAAATCCCGGTTTATTATTAGATTTCATATTACTAAAACATTCCAACTCATGTGCAGAAGTATGGGTTCTTAATAACGTCTCTTTGTTAATATAGTAGGTATCGGACTTTGATCTTCCGGGATGATCTTTAGGAAACCCTAAAGAATCAAAGTTCTCATATACTGACACAACAGGCTTGAATTGATTGTAAATTGCATACGATTCACCATTACTGTTGAGTTTCTTTTCGATTAAATTTCGTAGAATGCCTACTGGATGATCTTTCTTTAAATGTAGAGACCTATCAGTCAAATTGATAATTGAAGGAGTTATATTGGTGATTTCGGCGTCTGTAGAGTACTCCTTGTCATTAATTGCTACTTTCTCAGGTAGTACCGAATAGTATCTTACAGGAAAAATCCTTCGCAACGCAGGTAATCGCCCAAAAGTCCTAAGACTGCCCATCCTTCGTGGTTTTATAGCACTCGTATTAACTATCACACTTACTGTATCAAAGTGTTAGTTTTGCTTTAGGATGGTTTGTCTACTAACTGCGTCTTTAGATAATGCAAGTAAAGTCGTCCCCTTCTTTTCTTCTTTTTTCAGCTTAACGGAAAGGCCTGTGTTCAAAAGAATGAAGATATTGTAAGAATGTATATAGACTATACGATGAAAGGATAATTTTTATTTAAATTTATAATACCACACCAGAGCCACTATGTATTTTGAGTGCTGTTAGGAGCTCTGCCATTACTGAGTTTTGGTGTTTTAATTTGTTATATTCGGTATTATCAGCTTCTGTGAATGATGAATTGTTTTCCTTAACAAGATCTACTCCGTAAAGCTCATCTAATTTGTTTAACTGTTGTCTATAATCCAGTAATTTACTTTCTTCTTTACCTATTGCTAGCTCCAGATTAAATCTTTGATTAATTAAAACAATTGCTTCAGTTTCTAACTTATAATTGTTATCTAAAAGTTTTTTAACCCTGGTAGCAAGAACGTCTTCTACACTAAGAGATTCGGCATCTTCCTCAGAACCTAGCTTGTCAATTCTCTCCAATGTCCTTAGTAAGGCAGCACTTTCCTCTAACCCTTTCTGCATCTGTCTTCGTAGACGTAGTAGTGATTCCTGCTCATCCTTGATTATAATTTTTCTTGATTCATGTGATCTCTCCAAGTAAAGTTCATCAAGAACTCTCAGCAGCTGGTGAAATATGTCGACATGCTCTCTTTCTAGTGTACGTATCTTGTCAAGCTTTTCTTTCTGGGTGCTCATTATATTTAATGGTTACTGACTAATTCATTTATACACAATAGGTAAGAAAATGGTAATAACAAACAGGAATAATAGTCTATTGTATACTTTTCTATCACTGTGTTTGCATAAATTTGGATACGTTTTATCGATTGATGTGTTTGACAATGAATAGAGATGAAGTCAATTAGACCAAAACCTAAAATTGAAAAAATATCAACAAAAAAAAGAGAAACGATGACGTCATTTTTATTTCTAAAAAACAGCAAAAAAAATTTAATGAGAGATAAGGGATTCGAACCCTTGCATCCGAAGATATCAGAGAATTTAAGCTCTAAGTGTTTCAACTCACCTAAATCTGACGCCTTAAACCACTCGGCCAACCTCCCATAAGAAATTGTTGAAAAATTGAGGTACCCGTGCCTTCTTCGTCATTACAAACTAATCACGCGACTTTTAATAAAAATAACAAAAAATTAATGAGAGATAAGGGATTCGAACCCTTGCATCCGAAGATATCAGAGAATTTAAGCTTTAAGTGTTTCAACTCACCTAAATCTGACGCCTTAAACCACTCGGCCAACCTCCCTTAGAAACTTGTTGAGAACCGATTCGGCTATTACAACCATGACTACTAGAACTCTGAAATTATTACTCGCCAGAGAATCGTAGTTTTCAAATCGACGAAAGCTTTAAAGTCGAGATATTACATAACTTATAAGATCTGTTATTTCGAAACGATTGAAGGTTTAAGACCCTTTTTCGAAGTCACAGGTTACAATTCACAAGTTTGCAAACTCCATCAAAATTAAAACCACCTGAATGGTTTTCAGAGATATCACATAGCTATAAACTCAACAAATATCCCAGAGCAAATATTAGCTAGTGATTTTAATTGATATGTACTAAGAGATACAAAATATGCTATACTGTTCAGATATGCTAACAAATTAATGTCTATTTATCACAGCACCTAGGCACCATAATTAAATACTTTACCCGGACTGGAAATTTTTTTACTCGTAAGACGTTGGTTTAAAAATTGTGGAATTCACTTCTTGAAAGTAGCTCATTGACTTTCTAAATATCACATTTACATATTAATTTTTGGTTATTAATATAAAACCATCACCTCTATTATATATTCAGCTTTTACTTTACCAGTCACTGTGAAGCTAACATATTATTTGGATACATTTTTCAAATCGAAACAACGCTGTGTTACTCTCGTTGGATTTTATTATTGGCATCCGTGAACCTGTTCTAAAACTAAGAACCGATTTGTTATTAAACGTTTGACTAAACCTCCTAGTCCCCCAAATATACCTGGTTATTTTAAGCCTACCTAGCTTATCTAATTTTTTTTTTCTCAAACACTTTATTTAACTGGATTTTACCTTACAATTGTAACTATATTTTATTGAATTATGTCATATAACCAAGTTAAACCTATCACTCTTGGTCAAAATAAGAAAAAAGTACCAATTAGAGCTAAAAACTCAAAACATAGTAATAATTTGAACCAAAACTCTAACCACATGGCCCCATTCCCAAAAATTTCAGCAATTGTCCCTAAAACTGAGGATACTGGCATGATAAATCCTGCCATCAAGAGTTTTCCAGCTCCACATATTCCAGTAGTAAATAATCAGAATATGAATACTTCAGGACAAATAAAAAACAGGAAAAGGATGAAATCTAACAACGGCATAGCGATAAAAAAGCCCAATATGAACACAAACGATAATGAAGCTGAAAGAAGGCGAAAGAGAGCGGAAAGATTCTCCAAAAACACTGTAAAGAAAAACGAACTGGAGCATGTAGATAACCTCTCAGATTTAAACTCCATAAGCACGAAATCACATATATTTGACAAAGATCAAAAAATTGTAGGAAGATGCCAGAAACTAGAAAAATCATATCTAAGACTTACCTCCGAACCTAATCCGGATTTGATAAGACCTCATGAAATCTTGGAAAAGGCATTCAACATGTTGATGACAAAATACAAAAACAAAGAAGTTAACTATACTTATTTATGTGATCAGTTCAAGTCTATTAGACAGGATTTAAGAGTTCAAATGATAGAAGACTCATTCACGATGAGCGTATATCAGGAACATGCCAGAATAGCTCTTGAAAATAGCGATCTTGGTGAATTCAATCAATGTCAGAGTAGATTAATGGTATTATATGAGAACACCACAATAAAGCGAACACATAGAGAAGAGTTTACTCTGTACCTAATATTGTATTACATATTAATGCAGGATTATGGTACAATCGATGCATTAAAGCTGAAACTAATACTTGAAAGAGGAAAGTCCATAAAAAATGCTGGCATAGCCCTTGCCTTTGAAATGGCTGAAGCCAGGCTTGTCGGTAACTACCACAAATTTATGAAGATGTGTTCTAGTTTAAAAGGTCTTGGACGTAAGCTGGTTGAAGCCTTTATGGATCAGGAAATTTTAAAAATCTTAGAGACAATTTGTAAAAGTTACAATCAACTCAACCTAATATTCCTAACGAAGGAACTTCAATTCGATTCGATAGAAGATACCATCCAATTTTTGAAAAGAAAAAATCTTGCTCAATTTATTGTGACCAAAAACTTGAATCTTCCTACGGAATTCAAATACTTAGATGCCAGGGCTTGTAGACCAACCATTATCCAGATGTATTCAAAACTTAAGAAAGTAGATATTAAAGGACAACTCTAGCAGATAAGTTATACCATTTATAGACTAATATATTTTTTAAAAAGGATTTAATAAAAATTTTTTTTTCCATATGAGATTGAGAGATTGAAAATTGTTGGTATTTTCCGTCTAAAGAAAATAAAAACAAAAACAATAAGCACATGGCGATTAATTAAAAAAAATGAATTGTAAATATTATGTAAAGTACAACGTACCTTTTTGAAAGTTATATGACAACTATATGAATCTTGTTCAACGTTATATACCAAATTAGATAAAGTCCAAGGAATTAGATTAGTTAACCAAATTTTTGGGTTTATCAATTCAAGTATTCATGATATGCTTCATCAACACAAGTAGTAATTTCTCTTTTGTTAGAGTGTATAGTAACATTATTATGTTGAGAATGAGTATACTCACTGAGAGTAAACATTTTTAATTTTTTTTTATTAAGTAGGATTACAACTTTACATCCAAGGCTAACCTCTGGATGTCATTTAGTCTTGCTAAAACCATACGGTACATGCTCTCATCATTAAGTTCAACAATGTACCAACCCTCAAGTTTTGCGGTAATTTTTAGGTTGGTCATGTCATTTAGTGCTCTTATTTTTCCTGTCAAAAGCCTTTCCAATTTTTCAAGGTTATCTATGTCACGCTTTGTACATTTTAGTGCATAGAAGTCATCTTGAAAAAGAACTTTGAGTTTAAGTGATTGAGGCTTAGTATCAGCGCAACCACTATCTATCCATTCCTTTAATATGTCTTGTAATACTAAAGGTGATTTAATATCATAAACCACATCTATCAGATTTGTCAGATAAGTATTGAACTCTTGTTTTCTGGCAGTCTTCTCTTCATCCTCCTCCTCGTGTTGGATGTATTTTGGAGATGGTTTGGGTATCTTAGGCAGAGATACCTCGTTTGACATGGAAAACATGAGCTTGGTATGCAACTTGTAGAACTCACTGTAATATATGTATTTCACCCTCTTCTCCCCGTTGGAGTTATCGATTTTTAATGTGTACTCTAGTCTATTACCCTTTCTTGTAATTTCTGTAACTTCGCATTTCGTAATTAGAGCAATAGAAACCAGTTCTTTCTCAGATTTTGGGCTATCTAATGTTACTGAAGTCTTCCTAGATATGGAGGCCTTACTAAACGTTTTTGAAACAATTGTGGAAGGTGACGTTGGAGGTGTCAAATCTATTAATGATGTGTTCCATTTTGCTGTGTGTGGTCTTGAACCTATAGTGTCGTTAAGTTGTATATTCTCTACCAAGTATGATGCTGGAACCAGTCCAGATATTAGTTGATTCACAGGCTTCACGTACCAATAACCGTTACCTAGGTCAGATATCTTCTGAACGATAGCACCTTTGTTCACAGCCAAATGATAATCAGTTATTGGTATAGTATCATGAGTCTTATGTTCTGGTGTTCTGGGAGATGTCGATACTGGGCCATGTTGTTTCGGATGATAATCCTTCGTCACATTGTAAAACTTGTAGCTCAATGACGCACTCCTATGAACTGTACTCCATGACGGGGAGAAACTATCTTGTCTAAGAGGAGGCGATATCGTAATTGACCTATTTAATTGTTTCTGTGTTGTTTTTTTCGATACCACTTGTGGTGATTCCTTAAAAGATTGGTTAAATATCGAAACCATCTTTTCTTTTATTCACCTTTTCCTTTGTTTTGTGTATGTGCTTCTGCGAAGAGACTATTATTACTATTTTTCTTTTATTTCTAACCAGCAATATTATTATTATTATTATTATTTGTTAATTATCAAGAAATATAATAACAGAGTGTTATGAAATATTCCTCTTAAATTTTTTATTGTTCAAGGGTTGTTTTGTTAACCTGATTCTTTTTTATTTTGATGTGTTTATTAATCTTGACACGTCCCTTTGTTTAAAGTTTTCTTTCTTTTTTTTTTTTATTTTTTATTTACCGTGCTTTGTTTACTTTTTTTTCGCAGCGAAAGAGAAAAAAAAAAAAAAAAAGAAAATAAAATTGCAAATGAAAAAAAAAGGGTCCGAAAATAGAAAGCAATCGAGATTAATAAAAAATGAAATTTAAAAGAGAGAGAGAGAGTTATTATAAGAAAAACAATTCTAATTTAAAATTAGTTTTAAATTAAGTCTTTTATTTTTTATAATAATTTTTTTTTCCCGTTTTTAAATTGGATTTCAAAAAAAAAAATAAGTGGTTTTACCTTAAAAATAGATTAGAATATTGGTTTGTTTTCTTATATGTTGTTATCAGATGAAACAAGTTATTCTCCGGTATCTTATAGGCAAAAAAACAAGCACAAATGAAACTAAACTTGATAAAAAGGAACTTTCTTCTACTTTTTGACACAAACAATATAGTTGTTAGATAGTGAAGTGAGAAAGTGAAGGCAATATATGGATATAAGTATCTCTTTTCGGATTTAAAGATAAATGAAAAAGGAAAAAAAAAAGGATTGATACTTTAATGACTATGCTAGGCTTTTTGTTTCCCCGCTATCTTAAACTAAAAATAGATCTGCTGCAAAATATTCCCAATAAAGCGTATATCTTACTAAATCGGTTTCCTTTTTATTTTTTATTTTAGTCTATTTGTATCCCAATACCCTTTTTTGGATAATCTTCCGCAATGCCTTTGGTGGGGATAGTAACTAAAAAAGATAAAAAAACAGAAAAAAGAAATTGAAATATAATGTTTCTAAAACTTCTTAGGATTTTTTTTTACTTTCCGTTTGAAACAGAATGTTGATAAAGAGAAATAGGAAAAAAAACAACAATAAAAATTGGTAACCTTTCCAATGTTCTTCAATCTAAATATATAATAGCAACCAATGAAACAATCTCTTCAATTACCTGCTCTTCTTTACCCCCTTGGAATAATTTTTTTTTATTTTGCTGAACTAAAATCCCTTGTGATAGTAGATGCTTAAATGTCCCAAAAGAATTTCTATTGTCTTATAATAATTCTTGTTCAATTGGAATGTTAGTCGTGAAACGAAATATCGTATAAAAAATAGAAATAAAAAAAATTCTTACTATTTCAAAATCAACAAAAACAAAAAAATAATAATATCAAGGAGAACTCGGTTCTGTATCGGATACCTAATATGCTGTTCTTTTTCATGATCCAATAATTGTTTCTAATATATATCCCAAGTTTCAAATTTTTATTTTATTTTATTTTTCCTTTTCCCTTTGGTTGTATTTATCTTTTATCTCCTGCTTTGTTGCTTCTTCTTAATCTTAGGGACAAAACCAAATAAAAAAAAAACCTTCTTTTTCGATTTGTTTATTCTATTGAAAAGAAGGTGTAGCTAATAAAAGAATGTACCAAATTTTTATTCTCCAATCCTAAAAACCTTCAAAAGTCACTACAACACGTTCTGAGTGTTTGCTCTGAAAACATTGAATAATTCTAAATAGAACAAGACCAATTATATTCTTTCAAAAAAAAAAAAAACAGTGTGAACCCGACCCGTGTTTTACTCTATCGGGATATATTCTAGGGTGATCCAATATTAAAGAACCCAAAGACCCTTCTTTCTCTTCGAACAATCAGAGGCAAGACGTAAACTCTGCGTTCTAATGATTAAAAGATAACAATACCAGGTAAATCTTGTTGGCTTCACGCTCTTTGTCATGCTATTGTAATATTTATTTTGATTTCTATAGTAGTATACTGTATAAGGCTCTGTATTATTATTTCTTTGCGCATAATTACACACACATAATTACACAGACACACCCATACACACACAGCTACCCGCGCAGACATACACACAAAAAAATCCTTCTGCACATATATATTGCTTTGACATATCGGTCACAAACAACGAATTTAAGGATCAACTCTGTGTTTGTTTACTAACGCGTCAAAGAAAAAAGCGAAGAGATGACCAGGGAAAAAAACATAAACAAAGACACGTTTCTTTTTCTTCTTTTTCCCAGGGCACGTTTCTTTTTCAACGTTTCTTTGTTTTTGAACACGAAGTCAAGATTTGTTTGTTTATTACCTGATTTGGCAATTTTAAGAGATATAATCAACAGAAAAGAGGAATAGAAGCCTTGGACAGTAGTTAACAATGAAAAAGAAATGGGATAAAGAGTAAGGAGTAACTACACCGTGTTCTTTAGTCTTGGGTTTTGTACAATATTATTAAACTTTCTTTTTTCAGGACAAATACTTTGTGGAGGGATGGAGCGGTTGTACACAATATAACAAAGAATAAGGCTTATTGTTTTCATCAAGCAGATCATTGAAGACACAAAATACTTGCTAGGCTCATTCCTATTGTACTTATTTATTCTTTCTTTTCCTATATTTTATTCGACGTCAGTTGATATTCTACAGTTTGTTTCTTATTAAGAGCTATTCCCTTTTACTTTTTATTTTTATTTTTATTTTTGATCTACAAAATCACCCCACGGGTAAACTAATATTACTTAATTCGAATAGAATCATAACAATAACACATAAATCCTAACATTGTCTTGACGCTGTAGGAAACTAAAAAAAAAAAAAGACAACCAAATTAACATAACGACTTATGATGTTTTGATGCAATGCTTACAAATTACTTTCCTAGTTTCCCTTACCTTCAACTTCAATTGCATCTTGAATAATAATATAAAAAAAGGAGGTAACACGGTGGCTTTCATCATCTTTACGAAATTTAGAGATAGTGAGGTTCTCTGCTTAGCATGGCTAATCTCTCTATCCCTTACATCCACAATTTCCTCAAAAGGTAAAAAAAACAATAATTGATAAATCTTGAAAGAGTGGTAAGGGATAGGATTGGTACCTATACAGTTCATAAAAGAAGGGAGCTATAATATGATATAGTCAGTAAGAAAAAAAAGTAAGGAAAAAGAGTAAACGAGCAAATAGGCGAAACAAAGTCAAAGCAAGAGGGATAGAAAAAATAGTGAAATTAATAAAAAAACCTAAATTAAACATCCTTAACCCACCAATAAAATCTTCGAATGGCTTTTTTTTTTAACTTGATTTTAACCACACGTAATCACATTCTTGTTCAAAAGGTCACACGTATCCACGAACTGTCGTAGGAGGTGTGCAAGCATTTAATGTTGAAGATGATGGGAAAAATCAACATCTTCTCGGATATCTCTTTGTACGGACATAGTTAATGATTGTTAATAATAAAGTAGATCAGTAATAAAAGAATAGAATAACAAATTAATATCAGTATTGAGTAGTATAAAATAGCTATTCTGTTACTTAATTCTATATCTCTAAGATTTAATAATAATATTATATAAGAGTAATTTCCACTTTATGATTACTTCAGAAACGTACTCTCCTTTTATAACATTTTACATTCAGGGAATTATGTTGCTAGTCATGTTTCCGTCTTTGGTTCCCGAATTCTATCTTTACTCCAACATTTATATCATATTACCCTTTTAGGTATATTAACCTCAAAACATATTAGGTACATTTTCTTCTTCGTACAAGTCCACATTTATAGTGTGACTTGTCCTACACTACGAAACTAGTTCTTGGAAGTCACTTATTTCAACATTTAAATACAGTTACCCGACAACAAAAACAAATTATTTTAAATCACTTCACATTAAACGTGATTATTTTCCATGTGACCAAATGATACTCTTAGTGATCTTATCGTGTTCTCGAGACACTATCACCTTTTTATCTCATTTTGTTGGCTATAAATTTTTGAATTTTTTAATTTGGGTTGTCGTTACCACGGTGACCCATTCTAATATCAACTTAATACATATGAAACAAATCATCTTAAGGTTACTAACTATCGTTAGACTGGCAATAAGTAATCAACTTAATAATCAAATTTAATGTCGCGATAATAAATCTGATAATTAAATATATTATAGAAATTTCTATTTTTTTCATTATACAAAAAGAAATATGCTAATAATTTATTGATAAAAATAAAAAAAAAACCTTGTTTTTTTTAATTGTTTTTATAGAATGAAGGAAGAATTAGAAGAAATTAATATATGGATGAAATAAAAAAAAACCTTAACTGAAAAAGTTTATTATGTAAATACAATTTACTGGATATTTTACTCCCAATATATCGCGCTTAAGCTTCAACCATGTCTCTCAATCTTCTGATGGTAGATCTGACAGTGGCGGCAGCAGCAGTGGAGACAGTGTAAGCACCACCAGCGACGGTCTTCTTACAAGAACCACAAGACCAGATACCAGCAGCACCTCTTCTGACGGTCTTCTTACCACAGAAAGTACAGTCGTATCTAGAGTGTTGTTGGACTTCCAACTTCTTGACTTGTCTTCTCAAAGAAGAACCGTAACGGACACCGTACTTACCGGTAATACCAACCTTCTTTGTTCTCTTAGCCCTGTATTAAAAAAGCAAATAAAAAAAAGAAAAATCATTACTTTTATGTTGTTTTCTTCTCACCAAGAAGTTAAGAATTCATGTCATTTTTTTCGTTTCTCATATTATCTTTTTTTCACAATAGAAATACTGTCATATTAATGGAGAATCAACTTTTGAAAAAAATTTAGTGAAAGACAACCGGTTCTATTCACTATACTTTTAAACCACTATCATCTAAAAAACGGCTCGTCATTAAATCCACATAACAATATAACCTCCATTATAGCTTTTATATGCCTTCTCATTCTTCATTTTATTTTTCTCAACACAAGCGAATTCTTCCTTTCCAAAACACCTATACTTCGTAATAATGGAATCCACAAAAAATAATGACAATTGAATTCTTATCCACAACCACAGGGAAACAAAACAACATAAAATAAGTAAATTTTTTTAAATTTTTATTATTAAACTAACTGTTAGTAATTTGATTCTTTAGAATATCCTTGATAAATGCCACATCCATAGCATTTCTTAGTTTTTTTTGATTGCTTTAACGTACATTTTCTGTGTGTATTATTCCTTAGTTGTATTTCAATTATTGAAACAAAAATAGTAAGACTTTAAAAGTAAAAATTATATCAATTCTTAAATATCAAAAGGCAGTTTAACAAAGAGAAAAATTTTTTTTTCCACTTCTTCCCTTCCCTCTCTCTCTCAATCTGTCTCTGTTTCTTACTCTATGTAATTACAACTGCTTCCACTGAAAAAAAAATTTTTCAAACAAACTTACCCTGGCTGATAATATACATTTATCTTTATTTACGATTAATCCTCTCTTGTTAGTTTTGCGTCATCTTTGTTTCCCCATCGCTTCCTCATCTCCCCTACTGTTTGTACGATAGTTTCTTAGCATTTTACGTTTATCGGGGGAAGGATCAACCAATTTATCTGTGGTCATATGACCATTAAAAACATATAGAGAAAAACACAGAATTATAGAATTTCCAAATATAGTAATATCTCCTTCTCAACGATCTTTTTTCCCTTTTCTCGTCTCCCCGTTCAAATGGTGTAAGGATGTTATAAAATTATACAGTCACAAAAAAATGCTAAGATTACAATACTAATCATTAACAACGGGAAAAAGCAACATAGATTTTTTTTGAAGGGAGTAGTATTTTTTTTCTCGATGCAAGACCCAGACACCCCAATATGAGGGTTTTTTTTTTTTTTTATGTATGTAAGGGAAAAGATAGTTTTTTGTTTTTAGTTACCACACAGAATCCCTCTGGGAATTTCAGTAGAAAAAAGATTATTTGTTATTATTTTTTTATTTTTGCAAGATCCCCCGAACAAGGGAATTTCTAATATTGTTGCACGGTATCGAGAGAGTGAAAGAAAAGAAGGAGCAGGGAGGCGGTGCATCTCTTTCTCCTTCTTTTCTGTAAACCAGCGTGCGGTTTTTTTATTTTATTTTATTTTTGTCTTTGTTTTTTGTTTTTTTGTTTTTTTGTTTTTGTTTTTGTTCGTTCGTTTTTATCTATTCCCGGAGTTTCCCTTTGTGGTAATGGAAAACACCGAAAATCCAGTGAAACTACCGTAGAAGATCCCGTTTTTTTTTCTTTCTTTAACTCGCTAATCTTACGTTAGCAGGAGAGAGAGAAACAGCTAGACAAAGAAATTAAATAATTCCCCTTTTTTTTTTTTTTTTATTCTCTTGTTTTCATATTTCCCTCCCAGAGAAACGACATGGGGGGATAGATTTTTTGACCCTGTCAAATATATTATTAAGAAGTTTTGAATAAAAACCCTTTATTTCTTCTTTCTTCATTACTGTGTGTGTCTCCGAGACGAGACGAGACAGGGGGGGGAGCAGGGCAGGGGAAGGATTTTCTCTTGCTCTCTTGCTCTCTCGTCTCTTAAATATTTTTACCCGTAACAAAATATTTTCTTGTATGTGTGTGTGTGTGTGTGTGAGTGAAAATAGGGGACACCCGCGAGTCTTCAATCATTCTTTTGTTTCTCTTCCTTCTTTCTTTCTGTGAACCCTTGATTTCCTTCTACGGTTGTTATACCGTCATACACACACACACAGTCTCTCTTTCCCCTCCCCACTCCCCACTCCCCACAACACACAGAAAACGAAGAGAGTCAGCTCTCTTTGTCTCAATCCATGCTGTATAAGAAAACAAAAGCGATGGCCTTCCCCGATAAGATACAGAGAAAGGGGCGGAGAAAACCCCATTAAAGGAAGATCCTTTTCTCTCTCACATACAAGAAAATATTTGTTTAAGAGAGAAAGCAAAGCTATTTGGGTCTTTACCCAATTTGTGAAAATCCTCTTTTCTCTCTCTCTCTCTCTTTCTCCCCCTTTGTTTTTTTTTTTCTTTCTCTTTGAACACAATTACTAACAAAACGGTGTACAAATAACATATACAATAGCTTTTGTGCATGTGTATCTTGTAACACACACAGTCAACTCCTGCAAACGAGATGAAAGTGCCTCAATGCCCTTTTTAATATATAAGAGATAAACAGCCGCTACTTAATTTTCGTTTTGTTTCTTCCATTTCTCTCGTTTGTTCTTTTTTTTTTTTATTTTTTTTCTTTATTTTTTAATTCATGGAGTTCTATGAATTTATACTTTTCTTTATTTTATTTTATTTTTTTTTTCGATCTTTTGGCGGCTAAAACAGAAATAACACATCTATAAGAGAGAAAAAAAAAAGCAAGTAATAAAACAACCACAACAAAACAACCACAGAAAATAATATACGATTTTCTCATGGTAAGATGAATGAAGATACTAGGTATGACTATTTTCCGACAGTTATAAGTCCGGGAGTTACCATTCCAATATATGAAGAAGTGAATTCCGATGGTTTGATTGATACAGGTGTAGGGGGAGATGAGGATGGCAAGAGGATTTCCTCGTACAGATCCAAGAAGGAACGGTTCAGTAACACTCTGAATAGCATATTGCCCTCGATTAGTGCCAAGTTCCACACGAGGAAGAGTTCCTCCAACACGAGTAACGAGTCCTCTTCTGGTAGCACTGCAGTGACAGGTAATACCAATACGAATAATTCAGGGAGTACGGCTACGAGTCCACATATGCAGACCAACAACAGTAACAACTACTATATGCAACAGTACAACAATAACAACAACAACAATAATCCGAACTTTGATGTGATCAGCAGTTCCAGTAGGGATTTCCAAGGTACTCCTTTAACTTATGGATCTATCGATACTTCTCCTAATTATTTGTCTACGTCTAACCAAGGTACCTCGATACCCTTAATCTCACCATTGGTTCCACCCCAGAATAATAACAACAACAACAATAATAATAATAATAATAATAGCAGTAATAATAATATATGGTATAATAATAATAATAGTAATAATAATAATAATCCTACGCCCATAAGTTTGCCACCTTCAATAAAGGACCCATTTGAACATTCAAACCCACCTATTTCTGGTTTAAATCACATGCAAAATAATAATGGTGGTGGTGGTAGCAGTAACTACAGCACTTCGGATAGCTTTGCTTATAATAGACCACGGACTCAATCAGGAAGTAGCTACAACAATACAGGAATTCCCCATTATGGTTCTGATATGTCACTACATTATTCGTTAACTAATGCAACTGGTGCAACCATTAATGGTGCTAATACTAATAATAATAGTGCTGCACCTATAGTTGTTGATGATGTAGAACCACACAGTATTACTTGGGTTACTACTAACCCTAGCGTACCAGTTCCTAATCAGGCAGCAACTATACTTCCTTCAAACACAATTTGCATCACCAACGTTTTTCCATTACAGGCGCCAGCGGTAGATTATAACAATAACCCAGTCGTCCACCCAATTAATTTGACAAGCACTCTCTTGGCATCGTTATGTTCCCAATTTGGTAGAGTTATATCAGTAAAGACACTAAAGCACCTGAATATCGCATTGGTAGAATTTGATACAATTGAAGGGGCTATTACAGCTTTGGAAAACTTGCAAGGTAAAGAATTCTCAGTACTGGGACTGCCAAGCACGGTTACTTTTGCTAAAGTTTTTACATCAAGTGATCCAAACGAGCTGACTCAAGAACAACAAATGCAACAACAACAGATGGATCCTGCTGTTAGAAAACCACTTTTACATGAATTGTTTTTGAACAACAATTTGTATCAAACGCAATCTCAACAATCATTGCTACTTCAACAACCTCATTACGCACAAGTTCAATCAGGACAACCAAATTTGCAACCACCTGTTGTGTTAACACACCAACCAAAGGAGACTAACAGTGGTTCCAAGACCAATGCATCAAACGTTCATTTGTCTGCTGCGGATTCGGACCCTTGCCCATTTGCCGTACCACCACTAAAGTTGGCAGAGCAAGAGGATAAGTTCAGAGACATTATCAAGGGATTTAATACTCAATACGATAATGAGGTACTGAACCATATTATCAACAATGCCATGAAATGTAATCTGGATTGTGACACTAATAATTTTGGACCTATCCCTCAGCAAAGTGTTCACAGAGAATTTGATGCTCCGAAGTTAAGGGAATTAAGAAAGGCATTTGATTCGAATTCCCTATCACAAATTGAGATTGAACAATTAGCTGTTGCCATGCTTGATGAGTTACCAGAGTTGTGTCTAGATTATTCAGGTAACACAATTATTCAAAAGATGTACGAAAACTGTTCTGATATCATCATTGATTTGATGTTAAGAGAGTCACATAAGTACTTAACTTCCATGGGTATTCACAAGAACGGTACTTGGGTGAGTCAAAAGATTATCAAGGTCGTACACACACCAAGACAAATGAATTTCATTACCAAGGGTATCCAAGAATACTGTACAGCTTTATTTAATGACCAGTATGGTAATTACGTTATCCAAGGGGTTTTAACATTTGGGTTCCCATGGAACAGCTTCATCTTTGAGAATATCATGTCTAATTTCTGGACAATCGTTGATAACAAGTTCGGTGTTAGAGCCGTGAGAGCATGTTTGGAATCTAATCAATACATGAGCACGGAGCAGGCTTTGTTATTATGCTCTATGATAATTTTGTATGCTGAATACTTGTCTACAAGTAGTAATGGTACTTTATTAGTAACTTGGTACCTAGACTCCTGTGTACTTATTGAGAAATACTCGATGATTATCAAAGGTTTGATTCCTAACATTGCTAAGTTATGTTGTCATAGACTGGGTTCTTTGACAATACTAAAGCTTTTGAACTTGAGAACGGACTCTACCCTTAAGGATGCGTTGTTAACTTCCATATTTGGTGATTTGAATGATAACAAACCATCTGATAACTTGGTTGAGATCCTGAAGGACAGCAACTGTGGAGGTTCATGTCTCTACAAAATAATCTCTTCCAGATTATTGGATAGTGAGAAGAAGAATAATATCATCGAAAAGATCCGTATAGTTCTTTTGAACTCTAATCTCGCACATCAAAATAAACGTTTGATCGAGGAGGTGGGCCTTACCTCCACTAATAATGTAAACGGGAATGGAACTGCAAATGCTCAAACTAGGCATAGAAAAACTATGTCGCATAGCTATGTACATGATAATGTTAGACAAGCCAGAGGGTTCTCACTTCCTTCAAGGTCTTCGCATCCAAAATCTGCAAATGCTGGCGGTGCATATCTATCACCAAATGGTGCTAATGGTATGGGCCTTTTGGATCCAACGAGCCCTGATGCATTGCTATACCTGAATAATAATAGCCCAAACGCACCAATCGGATTGCCTCAGAACCCATATCAACCTGTAAATGAACCGTTTGATTTGAACTCACAATTTGAAATGATGAGTCTACAAAATCCAATGCAAAACCACAGGAGTGGTCACGAACTGCTTTCCCAGACCTTAATGGATGATCGTTCCAGTAATTTCAGTTATGGGTATAGGTAAACACATTTAATCTTTTTTTCACCCTATTATCATACCTTTTTTTTCAAATTGTTAATCAAAAAAGAAAACCACACCTTTAATTTTTACTTTTAATATTTTTTAGGATCTTCCTTAATTGCTGTTCTCTATTGGGGTACATCGATAGATACTAATTCAACATGTACTCCAAAAAAATTGAGAAGTGATGGAATCCTCGTTTATTAATTTTTTTTTCCCTGTTTAATGGACCTCCAGTACTTTTTCATATTCGTAAAAATAATAACTAATAAACCCCCAAAAACTTTTTATAACTAGTTTAATAATTAATAACACATTCCTTTTATGTTAGAAACACAGTCACAGTACAGGTCACCGATAAAAGACTGAACGTGCTTTTAGTAATCATGTTGCCTAGGCAACCAATTTGTTGAAATTTTTTGTTATTCTGATTATTACTTCCTGGCGTACTTTCATTCACATTCAGTTTGGTTAACTAATCATATATTTGGATACATCGTAAATAATTATATACTTATGTTCGCCATATTATCTATTCTCACCATGACATGTAGAAGTACAACATAAACAAAAAAAAGCTCTCTTAAAAAGACTAATGCACATAAATTATAAGAATTCTAAACACATATACAGGTAAAGATTTATCATTGGAAGTTAATAGTTTCTGTTAAAAAAAAGTACTATCAATACTTTCTCTCTTTACAAAAGAAAGAAATAAAATGCTTGTAATTTTAAACACCTATCAGAAGTAGGAAGCAAAGAACTCATTTTTCATTAAACTCTGAACAAATAACCCTAACAATGCGCCATTACAAATACGGTAGATCTAATTTTTCTGACTAACTTCCATAAAATCTTGTAACTTTAGAAAACCAAACAAACCTTTATAATATACTTTATTACCTTAAATTAATTTTCCATTTACTCTTCATCAGATTCTTCCTCATCACTCTCAGCATTCTGTAGCCAGGTAATGAAAGGCTTGGCAGCTCTACGGACCTTCTTAGAGACATCCTTTGGAACAAACTTCTTCGAACTCTTGGTACCGAATCTCATAATCTCTTCTTCGGAGATGACATCATCGTTGTATAGTTTAACCAAAATCTTTGGTAGAGTTGGGATCAATTCCTTGTGTTCTAGACCTAGGAATCTTTCAAGACCACCTAGGAAATTCTTCTCATATTCAGCATCAACAAAGACCTTGGTGAAGAATGGAGCATGCTCAGAGACTTCTTCAACAATGTCCTCTGTAAATATACATTGAGCAAGAACACAGGCGATCTTTGGCTCACCTAGGACCTCTAGCTCAACAGCCTTTTTATATAATTCAATGTCGGATGGTAGGTTTGACTTGTCTTCACCAGCTTCATTCAAAATCCACTCACCGTACTCGTCTAGCTTGGAGGTTTCGGCATCCACAGCAGCACCAGCTACTTGTAGTTCCTTAGCACGCGCTCTGATAGCCTCTTCAGACATATCCACAGCCCATTCGTCATCCTTAACTTCAATAGTTTCTAATTTAGAGGCAGCGGCGTTAATTTCTCTAGCCAAAGCATCATCGTCATCGTCATCAGCTGGAGTCTCACCACCTTCTTCACCACCTTGGGACTTACCTTGGGCAATATCACTAATGGAAACACCACCACCACGGACGTTAGCAGAAGCAGTGGCAGATTTCTTGTTCTTCTTAGAACCAGCCAGAGAGTTTGGTGGGTTCTTCAGGATGAAAGAGGACAGCTTGTGTCTTAGGTCCATTGGAGTTCTCTTACCACAGGCCTTACAGTCTCTGACCAAATCTTCGTTCTTGGTGATAATAATTTCAGTTTCAGGGTTCTTACAACTGCCACACAACACGAACTTGTTAATGAAACCATCTAGCACATCCTGCAATTTAGCTGGCTCGTGAACACCGTTAACCAAGTATCTCTCAGTCTCAATGTTACCAGAGGTCTGGGCACCCAATTCAAAACCAAAGTACTTCAAGATATATTGTGGAGGTCTGTTCAAAGCACGGGCAACATCAGACAAGTTCAAAACAGCAGTCTTAATACCGTTACCTCTACCTTCAACCTTAGCCTGGATAGGAGGCATTTTGTAACGGTAGAAAGGATCATGGTTGTCTCTACAAATGTTAATGGACATCTTGTTATTCAATCAATAATATTAAAAAAAAAACTGATTTTTCTAGTGATTTCACACGTTTCTCCTTTATCACAGGTCAAAATTCCAATAAATTCAGGTTCGAAAAGCTTATAAACGAATCTAAATTACCCCCAAAAGTTCAATAATACACTTAAACTTCAAATCTTAAACCCTGTGGTAACGTTGCAAAATACTGAAAATTTTTTTATTTCTTCAATTTGCGCTTTGAAAAAAAATTTTTCAGCAAAAATATCAAAAAATTTTTTTTTTTCAAATTTTCAAAAAATTTGCGATGAGCATAGAGATCACGTGTGGTATTATATTGATGGTAATTGGGATAATAAGGCATTCAGAACCCGGTATTTAGGGGTACTACCAGACAAACACGAGTATATTCATACTGAGTTTTATTTTGTTATCTATTTGTTGTACCGTCTCCCACTAATAGCTCTAGAAGAAACAAGAACAATGTTGGTTGATTTGAATGTAACATGGCCTCAAAGGGATTTCAAAACTCCAATCACCAAACAAGATGAGGATCAATTGAGAGCTACATTGATGACATTGAAGACGTTGGGTTACACGCATGTTGCGTTGAATTTCACGGTAAGCCACATGGAGAAGTTTCCTACAAATGCTAAAGAAATGAATCCTATGAATATCGACGAACGGTTCAAGGAGCTGATGGAGCATACGGGTCTGAAGATATACTCCCGAGTCACCCTGGTCATAGATGATCCCTCCAAGGGACAAAGTCTAGCGAAGATATCGCAGGCATACGACATAGTTGCTGCGCAACCGATCAGCGAGAAGGGGCTCACCCTGGCAACCACCAATCTCGACATAGATATTCTCACATTCAACTACCAGCAGCGCCTGCCGACCATGTTGAAACACAAAACGGTATGTAGCTGTGTGAACAAGGGGATCAAGGTCGAGGTCGTATATGGTGCTGCCCTAAGAGACTCGCAATCACGGAAGCAATTCATCTCGAATGCCCGGAGTGTGATTCGTAGTTCCCGCGGCCGTGGAATTGTTATATCCAGCGGGGCCACACAGCCTACAGAATGCAGAAATGTACTTGGAGCCACCAGTATCGTCAGTTTCCTGGGACTCAAGAGCGACAGTTGTTCTAGAGCCATGGGCGAGCTGGCCTCCTTGGTATTACTAAACGGATGCCTGAGACACAAGAGTTACAAACAAGTAGTGGCAGTAGGGTCTGAGAGCGTAGTTGATTCTGTATCCACCCCTAAGAATGTTAAAATAATTAAACGAAGAACCCCAGAACAAGAACAAGAACAAGAACAAGAACCACCTACGAAGAGAGTTAAAATATAAGCCACCTTCTTCATCCTCACCTCCTTTCATTTCATTCCCCCCTTAAAACCTCCCCCTCTCTCGATCCCTCACACCACTATCACGACAAATAAAACAATTTGTTTTTAAATTCCCAATCTCAAGCCACTACTCCTTCTATCCCTTCCCTTCTTAACTACAAATACCACTTAATATGTATATATTGACAATATTTTAATTCTCATTGGACAATTTATCATATCATACGCCACTACAACGTGAGCCTTTTACCCGCTTAACAACCCCGTGGCAGAACAAAACTTTTCTTCTTCTAATACAATAAAATAGAGTATGGGTCTACGAGTGTTTCTGAGATAGGTAAACACATTTACGTGTTCCTAAGTCCTTGCGAAGAAAGAGGGGTAGGGAGCGGTGATAAGAAGGAGTAGGGAGCGAGTTTGGATTAAAAACGTCACGCGTAAATTTTACACACTAAGAAGAAGCTTACGTGGGGAGTAAAAGTTGATATTCTATCTGCACGAACCGTGTGATGTGAAAGAGGACCCGTTGGCTTTCCTAATTTTTCTTTCTTTCTTTCTTTTTTTTTTTTTTTTTTTTTTTTTTT
>JAJLXT010000139.1:0-27342 GCA_030571395.1 Nakaseomyces sp. UFMG-CM-Y6046
CCCCCCCTTTGGCCCTCTCCCTTTCCCTTTCACTTTCACGCTTCCCCACATTTTACAGAGGGAAAAACAAACAAGACAAGCACATCTACACGAGACAATAAACTCACACAGAAAGAGTAGGAGAAAGCACCACCCCCCGGAAAAATTAAAAAAAAAACAACATGCAGCACCCCCACCAAAAAAAAGAAAAAAAAAAGAAAGAAAGAAAAAGTAGAGGTAGAAATACACGTAGAGGTATTCAATATCGCATTGTTCCTTTTTTGACAGTCTGTAACAAAAAAAAAAAAGTTGGATAAAAAAAAAGTGCGGGGGGAGGGAAAGAAGGTAAGTGAGAGTAAACACACTTGCAGGATCGTCCACAAAAACTAAGAACAGTAACAACAAAATAACCAAGAATGTACAATGTGGGGTGGAAGGGAAGCGTGTGTTTCCTTTATCTGAGTTGTCTGGAGTCGGCTGATGCATCAATGTTGTAATACATACAATATCAAACAAACAAGGATAATACTTAGAGAAGAATACAACCACCACTACCAACAACAAATAAGCAACAGACAAACAAACTGCTGATACAAACAGAAACACAAACACAAACACATAATACACGATATATAAAAAAAAACCCAACTAATTTCATACGTGGGCACATGAATTAACGTATAACACTACCTGGATGTAAAAAGAAACCAAAAGGTACGTGGATAGTGACAACAGTTCTTGTTCTCGCTTTCTCGCTCTCTCGCTCCCTTGCTCTCTCTGTATGAATGTAATGTCGGACAAAACAGTCTGGCCCTTTATTATTACATCTTTTCTGAATCAATTGAAATATAGGATTTATTAGTAAGACCGCACCTTGACAGGCCATTCTCTTGAGGGATAATACGATAGAAGGATTATGTTCAGAATAGCGAAGAATTTAGTCAAGACTTTTGAACAGAGTGTTTCGGAGACTCTGTCCGGGCAGGACAAACTGGATGGGTTCTTCCAGTCTATACCACCAAACCTGTTGGAATCACAGATAAATAAGAATATGGACCCTGCCACTTTATCGAAGGTGATTAGTGGGCTGCGTATTGTTTACGTTGACGAGTTACAACTGCAATTAGAGTCGTATTTCGATTTCATTGTCGGGCTGGATGACGATACCTTACCCTTGATGAATAACCAACACGGGTACCTTTACCCAGACTACAACGAGATAATCCGTCTCTTGAACATACACGCGGATCAAGGCACCCCGGTCAAATTGAATGTGTGGTCCGCGAAAGGCGGTACTTTCAGAGACGAGTACCTGTCGTTGAAGAAAGTGCAATTGGCCGAGGACCAGCTAGAAGACGTGAACCTAAACGCGGACTCTCCACCAGCACACGCTCTGTCTTCCAAGAGCTTCGAGTCCCTTGGGTTCAAAGTACAATGGACACCACTTCTTGCAGCTACGTTTACTTACCACGTTTTGCAATTGAATATCGAGAATGGACCAGCACACATTGCAGGCCTGATCCCGGACGAAGACTACATCATTGGGTCACAGGACGGTCTGCTGGCCACCGGCGGTGAGACCCTACTCCAGGACTTGATCAGAACCAGGGCCAACCATGACCTAGTCCTATATGTATACAACAAATCAGTTGACTGCGTCAGACCAGTGACGGTGAATATAGGCCCAGACGGAAGACTCGGTTGCGGTGTCGGGTACGGCTTCCTGCACAGAATCCCAACCGTGAGAAAATCTACAGACTCACAACAACCTTCTACACAACAGGCAACAGCCCCAGTCCCACAGCAACAGTTCGACGAACCTATGTCCGAGGAAACATTCGTGCCAGGCATTGCCAAACCACCAACTACAAACAAATCGTCCAAGAAACACGCGGTAAACGTGTCTGCAATGGGCGACTACTTCAGCGAGGGCAAAGACCAGTCGTCCCAGGCCAAGAAGTCCGCGACACCAGACATTGCTCCACCTCCTACCAAAAACTGAAACGACAAGATATAACGTATATAAAACTAAAAAAAAACCTATATATAGAAAACATCATTTATAAATCGAGTATGATCAGTCTGTATATGTGTATTGTGTATTGTTATTACATGATCCCCTTAGGCTAAGTTGATTTCATTCACAGAAACACCAGTACAAAACCGCGATGAGCTTTCGAAGAATTTGGTACTGTGGGCCAAAATAAAAAATTTTTTTTTTTTCAATGAAAAAAAAAATGAAAAAAATAAAAAATTTTTTGAGATGAGCAGTATATATAGGATTTTGTGTAATAAGTCATACTTCTGACGTCGAATAGATCAATATACACACACATACACACATACTAGTACGATAATGTCCGCCGTTGGTTCCCTTATATTCTGTGATGACTGTGGTAATCTGCTGGATAACCCAGAGGACAAGATGAGCAACAGCAGCAGCATTGAATGCTCGCAATGCCAGGCCGAGTACCCTAGATCTCAGTTTAACAACTTGAAGGTTGTTACCTCTACCAGTGACGATGCGTTTCCTTCAGCTCTGAGGATGAAGAAGTCTGTTGTCAAGACTTCGTTGAAGAGAGATGAGCTGAAGGATGATGGTGCCACTATTAAGGAGAAGTGTCCCAAGTGTGGCCACGATGAGATGCGTTACCAGACTTTGCAGCTGCGTTCTGCAGATGAAGGTGCTACCGTCTTCTACACTTGCATAAACTGCAGTTACAAGTACAGAACCAACAATTGATAATAAGAACAGAATGTTGTTATTATTAATTCTAATATTATTATTATAGAGCCAGGAAGAGAGGGGAAGAACAGAACTGGCAAAGGACACACTGCATATTGAACTGCATATAGCGGGAAAAAAAATTGCAGATGACAATTTCAAGCATGTATATTCAGAAAAACATCTGATACTTTATTTCTTTTTTTCATTTTAAAAATTAAAGAACACATAATTTTTTGTACAATATATAAAACCTAATACAAATCACACTTCACATCTATACAAATGTTTTATTAAATCAAAAATCAGAACCCAGCGAAATATCACAACAACAGCCATACCTCCCAAAAAATAATTAGAAACTCTTTGGGTTTATTATCCATACTGTCACCAAATCACAAATAACGACTATGTAAATTTTTTTTTTCCAGCTTTCGCCCAACGGAACAGCGTGTGGCGGTGTGAGAAATTCGCAAAGTACGTGAATATTTACATCACGAAGCAATGGTTTTGATCCTTTTAAGATTGAGATACAAGGTTCTGCATTGGATTATAAGTGTTATTGCAACAAATCCCAAGCGAACCAGAAACTGAAAAAAAAAAGGAAACAATGGCTCAACCACAACAGCAGATGATGGAGATGCCTGATCTCTCCAATGCAATTGTCGCCCAAGATGAGATGGGTAGACCTTTTATTATTGTCAGAGACCAGTCAAACAAGCAGAGACAGCATGGTCTGGAGGCTAAGAAGTCTCATATTTTAGCTGCTAGATCTGTTGCTTCTATCATCAAGACGTCCCTTGGTCCTCGTGGTTTGGATAAGATTTTGATTTCTCCAGATGGTGAAATTACCATTACAAATGATGGTGCCACTATCTTGTCTCAGATGGACTTGGATAACCAAATTGCTAAGCTGTTAGTTCAATTGTCGAAGTCTCAAGACGATGAGATTGGTGACGGTACCACTGGTGTTGTTATCATTGCCAGTGCATTGTTGGACCAGGCTCTGGAATTGATTGACAAGGGTATTCATCCAATTAAGATTGCCAATGGTTTTGACGAGGCCGCTAAATTGGCTATCTCGCATTTGGAATCTGTTACCGAGGATGTTACTGAATTGGACGCAGACAAGAACAGCAAATACTTGCAAGATTATTTGTTCAAGGCTGCCAAAACCTCTCTAGGTTCTAAAATTGTATCCAAGGAACACGACAAGTTTGCCCAAATGGCTGTTGATGCCATCTTAGGTGTTATGGATAAGGACAGAAAAGATGTGGACTTTGACCTGATCAAGCTACAAACCCGTGTCGGTGGTGCTTTGAGTGACTCTAAGTTGATCAAAGGTGTTCTATTAGATAAAGAATTCTCTCACCCACAAATGCCACACAAAGTTTTGCCAAAGGAAGGTTCCAAAACTGTGAAGTTGGCTATCCTAACGTGCCCATTTGAACCACCAAAACCAAAGACTAAACACAAATTGGATATCTCTAGTGTCGAAGAATATAAGAAGTTGCAAACTTACGAACAAGATAAATTTAAGGAAATGATTCAATATGTTAAGGACTCTGGTGCCGATGTAGTGATATGTCAATGGGGTTTCGATGACGAAGCCAACCATTTGCTATTGCAAAACGAATTACCAGCTGTCAGATGGGTTGGTGGTCAAGAGTTGGAACAAATTGCTATCTCTACTAATGGTAGAATTGTTCCAAGATTTCAAGACCTATCTGCTGACAAACTTGGTGAATGTTCAAGTATTTATGAACTAGAGTTCGGTACTACCAAGGACAGAATGCTTGTGATTGAACAACCAGAAGAATCAAAGACCGTCACTTGTTTCATCAGAGGTTCTAATAAGATGATTGTCGATGAAGGTCAGCGTGCTCTACATGACTCCTTATGTGTTGTCCGTAATCTAATAAGAGATTCTCGTATTATTTACGGTGGTGGTGCAGCTGAGGTGACCATGTCTCTAGCTGTTTCCCAAGAAGCTGACAAACAGCGCGGCATCGATCAATATGCATTCAGAGCTTTCGCTACTGCTTTAGATACCATTCCAATGACTTTGGCTGAAAACTCTGGTCTAGATCCAATTGAAACCCTTGCTACGCTGAAAAGTAAGCAACTGAAGGAAAATGCTCCCGTTTATGGTGTGGACTGCCTAGGTAAGGGTAGCAACGACATGAAGGAATTATTTGTTGTAGATCCATACATCAGTAAGAAGCAGCAAATTCTTCTTGCTACCCAATTATGCAGAATGATTCTAAAGATCAATAATGTTATCATTAGCGGTAAGGATGAATATTAAATAAAGAATATTCTGTAACTATAAAATTTACCATTCGGCATCCCACAAGCACTAATTAATGTTAAATAACTGTATATTATAAACAATATAGAACCTTTTTTTTCTTTCTCTCTGCAATTATTGAGCCCGTGAATCAAGATACTTATAATTTCGACTCAATAATTTATCATCTTATAGATATTTTCTGTACAGATTGAACAATAAGTAGTTAATATACTAAGTGCTATGTAATATCTATTCACAGTCGTAAAATGTTCTTTCCTAAACTTCTTGTCACTATTTTTACACCATGTTGAACAGACTGAAGTTTCTGACAATTTCTGGACCATATTCATCGTAATCCTTCTTTGTGTGACAATAACTCTTGAACTCAGCAGTCTGTGCCAGTAGAGAACCACCAAACCAAACTGCATTTCTTTGCTTTCTGTGAGAAATAACTTGAACGTCAACACCAGTTGATTTGGTGCCACTCAAGGCTTCACTTTGTGCAATTCTGTTGTTGACTATAGACTTCATATCTCTCTGCAAACGACGACCGTAGTCCTTGAACATGGTAGAACCACCCGAAAGGACAATGTTGTTATATAGACCCTTACGCACATCAATAGGACAGGCTTGAATAGTTTCGTCTACTACCGTTGGCAATGGGGTCAAGAAATCAGAGGAGGCCATTTCTGGGTTGAAGAAAATTTCTGGAGCTAAGAATCTTTCGTAACCAACATCTACGACCTTCTTTCTGGTCTTCTCTTGGTTTTCTACCACAAATTGGGCAAATTTAGATGAATCTCTATCGAACTTATTGAACTCTTTCACTATGTCTGGACAGACGTAACAGTATTCTTGCTTGATACGTTCGGCAGTCTTCAAAGAAGTATCTTGTTCACCACGTTCTCTCAACAATTGTTGAATGAACAAGGTAATGTCTCTACCAGCAATTGGAATGTTCTTGATAGCAGAGCCGATGACGTAACCTTCAGCGACTGGGATGACGTGTGTAACACCATCACCAGAGTCTATAACTGTACCGGTCAAGGAACGGTCGGTGACCTTTGGAGAGGTCCAGGAGGCAGCAAGTGCTAACACAGCCTGCACTGCAATATATAAACCAGCACAGTTGAAGGATTCAAAAAAAATCTCTGCCACTTGCTCTCTGTTCTCTGGTGGGTTCAGAGGTGGTTCGGTTAACAAGAAATAGTGATCCTCTGGTTCGGTTCTCAAATACTTGAAGATAGAGTTCTCCCAGAACCTCTCCATGTGATCCCAGTTTTCAACTTGACCATGTCTGATTGGGTAGCTCAGAGAGTAAGACTGGCTCTGCGCAGCAGCCAATGCTTCGTTACCGATATAGAAGTCCAAGTCTTCGGTACCACGCTTACCAGCCAAATTGTTTGAAAGCAACAAAGAAGACATATCACCACTGTTAAAGGCAGTGGCAGAGGTGGAATTACCGAAATAGGAGTTAGAAGAGTCACCAGCACTACTCTTATTTACCACAGAGCTCTTCTTTGTATTGGAAGGTTGAGCATTGGCAATTGCAGTAGGGAAAACCCATGATGGAGAATCGTTACCGGCAAAACCTAACTTGGTCAAACCAGTACCATTGTCCATAACAATGGCAGGATTATTCATATAAGACATTTTAGAGTAATTGGATTTTTTAAAACTTTAAAGGGGGGGGGATTTGTTCAATAATATTGTCAAAAAAAGAAAATCCTTCTGCTCTTTTCAAACTTTCTTCTAGATAAAGAAATGGAATATAAATCAATTTCCTAGTTTATAATCAACCTAGCGACTAAAAATTCTGTGATTCCCTGATTAAATCCAACTACAATTGACAGAGAATCCTTAAATCCTACACTTTCATAAAAACGTCCCCTTTTGGCAAAAAAAAAGGGCAAAAGGGCCCAACCTTCCAGACAAAGAGAAAAAAATGGATACTCGTTGTAGGTGATAAATAACATAACAGTAATCGTTGTTAGTGTAACCAATATTATATAACATTCAATTCAATTAGATTACATAATACAGATGCTACATTACAGAACTCCATCATGTTTTTTTGATTATCAAAAAATTGATACGGAAATAGACGTGGTTTCAGTTAGCTTTTGCAGCCTAAATGGGAATGCCAATTATGACAAATCCGGTTCGAAATGCTAGAATATTTTTTTATAGAGAGAAAGGTAGATGCTGGAGTCACTGAACGAATATATAGTTATATAATTTAACGATGTTTTTATCCTTGTGGTTATACCTGACCGTTATGTATTATCGTTTACTCTCGCTGTTGTCCAGGCCACAAGTCCAGTTGTTGCTACTATTACAAATATTAATACTGTGGAAACCGACTTTAGAGTCATCCAGGTTCTAATCTTCTACTCGAAGTACCTGAAAGTGACCTTGGGAATGCTTGTACATCACTCTCAGTTATGGTTGGTTTACTTTATCTTAACTCTATGATAGTTTAGAATCCGTTCCAGATTTTGAAAATTCACCCATTTCAACCATAGAGTTTTCCGTAAAGGTATTACCATCTTCATCACTGTCATCTATAAAACTTAATTTATTTCCCGAAGAGGAAGAAACCTTCTTTCTAACTGTTTTTTTGGGATCCCGTTTCTTCAAGTTATTATGTGTACTATCATCTTTATGCTTCTTTGCTGTTTTGAATTCCTTGATAGATAAATCCAGGTCGTTATCTTCTGCATTATTAGATTTGTCCTTCGAGGAACTGCTGTTAAGTGCCGTACGTTGTTTAGACTGCCCCGTGCTTCCATCTTTGCTAGACTCCTCGTCCTCTTCTTCTATACCTAGCAGACCAGACTTCACCTCTGCGACAAAATTCCATATTGATTGCGAAACGCCAGCATTGCTTTCCTCCACTGTCTCTTCTACTGGCGTGGGTGGTTCATCCCAGTTGAGTGTACGTTCAAGTTCATGTTGAATCAATTGATCTACCTGATTAAAAATTGCGAGTGGTTTACTCCACATAGACTGTTTTGACGGATCGTCGTTATACTGACCATTGCTTGCCACACCTCCTCTTTGCGATCCCTTCACTGGCGTGGAACCTGGTGTGCCTCTAGAGTTTTCTTTCGATAAGCTCAGTCTGTTATTCCCCGGGTTATTGCTGTTGTTGGATCCGTTCAGGTTCTTACTAACTTTATTCTTCAGGTCCTGTAGTTCATTAGTCTTGTTTTGGTATACGGTCTCTTCCAATTGCAGTTGCTTCTTCAGGTCCTCGATTTTCCTTTTACACTCCAGCAGCTCCAGTTCCTTATTCGCGAGACTTTGCAACAGTGCATTCACGTCCATCCCGTTCCCGAGACTCGTGTCCACAGCCATTGACTGGGTACTGCTCGTTCGCGAGTGCATTGAGCTTCTTTTACTCGCTGGGGCCACACTCGTGATCGCCTCACTAAATTTACTATTATCCAGTTTCGGCGTATTCCCACTGTCATTAACATCGTTACCAGTATTACTATTACTATTACTATTATTATTATTATTATTATTACTCCCGTTACTTCCGCTATGACTGTTGTTGTTTTTACTAGCTGAGTTCCCCATGGCAGACCCCGTCCTCTCCGTCTCCGGTGTCTTCGGCACCATCATCGGCTGTATCAACGACCTCCGTTTACTAGCCATCGACCCCTTCGACAGCGAGTTCTTCCTAGGTGTAGCCATGCCGTTATTCAACAGAGGGTGCTGACTGGTCTCCTCTGCAGTGGCACTTAGCATAGTCTTAGCCACATGTTTCTCTGGCGACCCCTTCACCACATTGTTGAACGCCAGTCCAGAAGAAGAAGATGAAGGAATAGACGGAGACATGGCCTGTGGAGATATAGTACCTGTGGTATACCGTGAACTCGTGTCAATCTTTTCCTCACGTTCTGTAGTCTCCATAAACTCGTCAAACGGCTCACTCATTAAAAAAACTGTTTCCCCCCCTTCTCTTTATACTAGATCAAATCGAAGAAGAATGTACAAATATACAATACAAATATACAATACAATATATATATGCATATCATGTCTATTTTAAGGGAACATTAAGACACCACATCGCTCACTCTCACACACACGCACACACACACTCTCTCTTCACAGAGACAAAAGACAGCAAGAGAAGAAAGGCCACTTCATCTCGAGTGGGAAAATCAAAAAAAAAAAAACACACACACGACACACACACACACAGTGAAATCACGACAGAGACACACACGATCTGTACGGCGTTGTCTACGTGAAAATATATACAAGCACATACATACATACAACAACACCCTCCCATATACAATACAATACAATACAATAGAGCTATAATCCATATACATATGTATATATACAATACCTCCCAACCTATCCCATCCCGTACTGTGGTATAATATGTGTATGTGCATAATACGTATACAACGATATCACTCTATACAGAACAATACCGTGAAACACCCGTTAAAAACAACATATAACACAACACGAATTACATGTAACGTATATAACGACAACCAACTTTCTCCACGGGGGGAAGACAGAGACACAGAGGGGCAAGAAAAGAGGGGGGCAAGAGACGGCAAATGCCAACAAATTTTCGTGTCTGTACAGGGAACTCTATGCGGAGAGACAGAGAGATAGAGGGACAGATACAGAAGGACAGACAGACAGAGACGGAGAGACGGAGAGACGGAGAGAACTCCACGAAAAAAAACCAGAACAATTTCACAAATGCTCTGACAGTTTTGTTACTGTAATGTGAGTATGGTTGTGTGATGTACTGTGTGTATACAGTATACTGTATTGTGGAATGTTACCCAGAGAGAAAGAGAGAGTGGGAATACAATAGACAATAGACAATAGACAATAGACAATAGACAATACAAAAATTCTCTCGCTGCGTGTGGTATATTCAATACATATTGTATTGTATTGTATTGTATTATATTATATTGTATTATATTATATTACATCAATACAACATTCTATATATACTATATCTCGATATTGATTCTTTTCTCTCCTAAGAAGTCAAAAATGGCAGGTTTCAAGTTTATGAAGAAAGGGAACAAGAAGAAAGTGGATGATTTGCCTGCGAATCCTGGTGGGTTTCATACCTCGGTGAAAGAAGGGGGTAATGCGAGTGGAATTAATAGTAATAATAATACTACTACTAATAATAATGGGAACTGGATGAGGAATGTCTCTGGGAGTAGTGTGCAGAGTGGGTCTTTCTTTGGAGCTGGTGTGAGTGGTAAGAATACAGCAATGCATGGTAACACCAACACAGTGCCTAGTAACAACAACACGGTGTCTAATAATAACAACAATGCAAAGGATCAGAGTCATGTTGCGAAGTTGGGGAGTTTCTCGCATATTACAGGGTTTAGTGCACCGCAGCAAGGGGTTGGTTTGGCAACTGAGGCGCAGAGGAGACACCCCTCGAATGTGGAGCAGCACATGGCACAGCACAGGCAATTGACGCCCGCAGACAAGGACTACACGGTGTGGAAGCGTATCAGGCTTGCTAATTCTCCGTTTCCCAGGTATAGGCATGTCGCTTCGTCGCACATCACGGATCAAGGGAAAGTGTACGTGATCGGCGGGCTGCATGACCAGTCTGTGTACGGCGATACGTGGATTCTGACTGCGTCGGATATCGATAAGAACGGGGTGATCAGGTCGTTTAAGAGCTCCACGGTGGAGATCACGGATAATACGCCGCCGCCACGGGTAGGCCACGCTTCAACGCTCTGCGGGAATGCGTTTGTGGTGTTCGGTGGTGATACGCATAAAGTCAACAAAGACGGGCTCATGGACGATGACCTGTACTTGCTCAACATTAACTCTTACAAATGGACCATCCCTAACCCCACGGGCCAGCGACCACTGGGAAGGTACGGGCACAAGATAGTGACCATTGCCAACGAACAGACGAGGCTGTACCTGTTCGGTGGTCAATTCGATGACACTTATTTCGGTGACCTGGCAATGTTCGATCTGTCCTCTTTCAGGAGACCGGACTCCCACTGGGTGTTTCTGAAACCCAATGGGTTCAACCCGCCGGCTATAACCAACCACACAATGGTGACACATGACGAGAAAATATACGTGTTCGGTGGTGACACCATCAATGAAGGGTTGCTGAATAGCGTCTTCATGTATGACCCAAGGAAAAACACCTGGACACTGGTAGACACAACGGGTGCCGTCCCACCACCTATGCAAGAACACGCAGCTATTGTTTACAAAGACCTAATGTGTGTCGTTGGTGGTAAAGACGCCGAGGACAACTACCTGAACTCAGTGTACTTCTTAAATCTTAAATCATTGAAATGGTTTAGACTCCCATTCTACAATACCAACATCCCTCAAGGAAGATCTGGCCACTCAATAACACTGTTGAAAAATGATGAGCTCTTGATCATGGGTGGTGATAAGTATGATTACGCCTCAAATCACGATGATATGCACGTCTCAGAAGTTGATAACGGGAAAGGAACAATTATTTACACTCTAAATTTGTCTGATCTCGATAGAATATGTGTTGGTGTGTTTGACACTACCCCACCAGTCAACAAATCTCCAAAGACTCCTCAGAATGTAGATGTGGGTTCAAAGACAACAACACCAGACATGTCAATCAATAAGCCACGTGGAATTCAACAAGAACCTCAAATATTGACTCCATACACTAGAGAAGACCAAACACTTACTCCCAATTTACAAAAACCACAGGAGAATTTTAACACCCCACAGGAGCAAACTCAAGATAACGGCAAAACTCCCGAATCGGGTCCCAGGAGTATTGGTCAAATAACTTCCGAAACTCGTAAACCGTCCTCACCAGTACCTCAAATAGCAGAAGCCAATAAGGAATTGGATGCTAATATCCCAACGATTGCAAGAAATGGAAGAAATGGTTCTCTTTCTAATGAAAGATCCGTATTTTCCAATGAGGTTAACAGATATTCTGATTTGGACCAAGATGACCATGCTGACGATGAAGTTGGTGTAGCCCATATCGCAACTTCTCCTGCTAAGAAAAATATTAGAATGTCATCTCCTGGTAAGGACAACCACACCCCAATGATGCCTCAACAAGAACAACTACAAGGCTCTAATAGTGAATACGCAAGTAAAGACATTGTACCAAACTCTATCCCACAGTCCTCTTCTAAAAATACCGCTGATATGCCTGTACCAATTCCAAATGAAATTTCTCCGGCCATACCCTCAACAGTATCTTCAACAGTTCCTTCAGCAACATCTTCAGAAATTCCTTCAGCCCTACCCCCAAGCAACCAGAGTCAAATAAATAAAGTCGATGAAAGAACCCTTGATGAACCAATGCCTACTCAGACACAGCTCCAAGAACCTATTGGTATTGCAAAAACAACAAACGATAAAAAAGATGATTTACCTACGGTTGTAAAATCCATCGAGCCAACTTTACCAAATAACAGTATTGGTTCATCAACTGCTGCAGTCGGAGCGGCTACAGATGCCACAAACGCTGCTATTGGAACTGCTGTTGGCGCTGGTGTCGGTGCTGTTGGCGTGGTTGGTGCAACAGTAACTAATGCGCTAGGTATGAAGAAAGAATCAAACATGTCCAGAGAACACTTCGAAAATTTGAGAGAAGAGGTTTCGAAAATAAGACAAGCAGCAATGGAGAAAGCCAATGCAGCAGATAATCATATTAAGGAATTAGAAAATGAAATCTCCAAATTAAAGGCTGAACAGACCACAAGACAACAAGCTAATCAGAAGAAAGAGGAAGATATGAAACAGCTGAAGAAAAGATACGATCTGCTTGATTCCGACTACAAAGAAATGGAAGAGACAATACAGGAGTATGAAGATATTTTAGGTGCAAAACTCATCGATGCTGATAAATTCAATGACATTATCAAAAGGCAAACGATTAGAATAGAAACATTGGAATCACAAACTGTCAACAATGATGAATTTTTGGCTTTAAAAAGTAAATGTGAACTTTTGGAGAAAGAAAATATGGAATTGAAAGAGCAAGTGAAAAAATCCGACAAAGAATTTAACACGACCGTGGTTGGATATACATCTGCAGTCGACGATTTACTGAAACAATGGAGAAAGTCTAACAAACGTAATGATGCTCCCACATCCCCAAATTTATCCAAAAAAACTAATTCTGCAAAGAACAGAAATTTGATCTCCAAGATGAATAACAGATTAGATGATTTATTGATAAAAAGCAAAGAGTTAACTGATTCGAAGGAACGTCTTGATTCAGAGTACTCACAACTAGAACTAAAAAACAAAGATATTCAATCACAAGTAAGAGATTCTGGATCTGATTACCAGGAAACAGCAGCAACCATTTCTGAGGCTCTCACTGAATCAAAGAAAAAAATGGAAGATTATAAAGCACATAGCAGAAAGCTTCAGGATGAGATAGACAAGTTAAAGAAAACAGTTGAAGAGAATGGTGGGGATGTGAGTATTGATAAAAATTCAGAGGAGAGTTTGAGAAACGAAATTGCTAAAATTACCGCTGAAAAGGAAGAACTTAACAAAGAAATTGGACAGTTAAAGTCCAAGATGCAAAGTTCAGAGGACAATATTCTTTGAAAATAAGAATTACTTAATTCTCATATATATATATATATATATATATATATTAAAGACATGATACATATCAAATACTGACAGGCTCATAAGCATACAGAATGGCGGATATTTCCTTTACAATGGCGGACTACTGCTCTTAAGTAACAGATCCGAGTCACTGGTATACAATATATTAACGTTAGTTGTATTATTAAAACTTGTATCCAAACTCTCAATCACGTTGGAACTTGACGGATCTGTAACAAGTGTCACTTCATCATTGATGAGATCCTCACTAGTTAAAATATCAAACTTCTGTCTTTTAGCACTAGATTCCTGAATTTCTGGTCGATCTAGTATTTCTTTTAACTTCTGATCAAATAAGTCCTGACTAATAACATCCACATGAACACAATTCTCCAGATCAAATGCCTTTATTGTTCGTTTTGAAACTTTATATTTACTACAAAATTCTGTGATACTAACGATATCCAAACTTGGAGACATTACGTTTATTTTAAACACTTCGACAACTGATCTGAATAGCACATTCCTTTTTTTTTTTTTTTTTTTTTTTTTTTTTTTTTTTTTGATAATATGCAATAAAATAACTATATAATCTAAGATACCGCCTACGATTTTTATTCCTTTAACAGAATTCTATAACGTAATGTCGTTATTAGTGATAAACACATTGTAGGAGAGGCTGATACATAAAACCATCTAGAATATTCTATAACACGGCTTCAACACTTTGTTTGTTCTAATAATAACAAAGAAATAAACTAAAATAAAAAAGTATTGTTCTGTTGGGCAAGTCAGGACGTATACATAACGTAATTTGTAATCATAACCATTAGCATCCGATTTCCTCGTTGCTGAAAGCTAAGAAAAAAGAAGGAAGTAGCTACAATACTCGAAATAATAGCTGATTACAAAACAATGGCTGCTTACCGCAACGATATTGCCAGACGGCTGATTCGGAATACGGCTGCACGGCTACACAGTTTTACTTTATTTTCCCGCTGCCACAACCTGCAGGTTTCTCTTTCCTTCTTTTTTCTTCCCTCTTTCGGAAATCATTTTCAGCGTTTCTCTCGTACGGATACCTGTGAGAGAACAATGGACACGCACACAGAAAAAAAAAGCAAGAAAGCAAAAACACACACAAAAAAAAAAAGTGGGAAAAACCTGCTGATGATCCCATTCGTACATTAGTAAGGACGTGTTACTAAGAGCAATAGGAATTTCGTCAAGCCGGTGAACATGTTTCCTCTTTTTAAACATATTCTCATATTTGTAATATATGTTCCGTCTCGGGAAGGTGTTTGTTCCGAATTTAAGGTTTAATCTCGCTATTTAAGATTTATATTGATTCCATTGCTTTGTAGATATTAGTAATTATTTTCTTGAATATGTAAAACCATAAAAAATACAAACTAAACTAAACATAGCATTAACCTTTTAACTCATTATTTGTAACTAAAATCTATTAAATTCGTTAATGTTCTATTTATGATTTTCTACATAATTGTCTATCTGTAATCCAATTGTGATTTCCTTCAATTGATGTCATTTGGATTGGCTTGGATTGGATTGTATGTTTTTTTGACATTGCTTTATTGGATATAAAAGGACAGTATTTCAAACAGTTCTTTTAAAATCTTTTGTCTTGAATTATTATATTTCATTTTTCATACTAAATAACAACATCAAAGAATACTAACAATATTCTAATAACTATAATACAAAACAATTTAAATCAGTAAACAATAACAAAATGCCTTTCAGTAAAGATTTCACCCCAGTTTCTTTCAAGGACACTAACATGTTTAAACCAATGAAGGTCGGTAACATCGAAGTTCAACATCGTGCTACTATGCCTCCATTGACAAGAATGAGAGCCCATCATCCCGGTCATATTCCAAACAGAGAGTGGGCTGTCAAATATTATCAGCAAAGATCTCAAAGACCTGGCACTTTGCTTGTTACCGAGGGTGTTTTCCCATCTATGCAATCTGGTGGTTATGACAATGCCCCTGGTATCTGGTCAGAAGAACAGATGGTTGAATGGAGAAAAATCTTTAAAGCTATCCACGACAACAAATCGTTCGCTTTTGTTCAACTGTGGGTCTTGGGTAGACAAGGTTTCCCAGATTCTCTTGCCAGAGATGGTTTAAGATACGATTCTGCTTCCGATGGTGTTTATATGAGCGCTGATCAAGAAGAATTGGCCAAGAAGTCTAACAACCTGCAACACGGTATCACCAAGGATGAAATCAAGCAGTACATCAAGGACTACGTTCAGGGTGCTAAGAACTCTATTGCTGCAGGTGCTGACGGTATTGAAATTCACTCTGCTAACAGTTACTTATTGAACCAGTTCATTGATCCAAAGTCAAACAAAAGAACTGATGAATATGGTGGATCAATTGAAAACAGAGCCAGATTTACCCTTGAAGTTGTCGATGCCATTGTCGACGCTATCGGTGCTGAAAAAACTGCTATTAGATTGTCCCCATATGGTACTTATGGTGATATGTCTGGTGGTGCTGATCCACTTATCGTAGCCCAATATGCCTACATTATCGGTGAATTGGAAAAGAGAGCTAGAGCTGGTAAGAAGTTAGCGTATTTGCATCTAGTTGAACCAAGAGTTTTGGATCCTTTCGCCCCAGAAGGTGAAAACGTATACAACGAGGGTACAACCGATTTTGCATACTCTATCTGGACTGGTCCAATCATGAAGGCCGGTAACTATGCTATCCATCCTGAGGTTGCTATGGAAGTTTTGAAAGATGATAGAACGTTGGTCGGCTACGGTAGATACTTCATTGCCAACCCTGATCTTGTCGATCGTTTAGAAAAGGGTCTTCCATTGAACAAGTACGATAGAGCTACTTTCTATGCCATGTCTGCTGAAGGTTATATTGATTATCCAACTTATGACGAGGCAATCAAGTTAGGTTGGGACAAGCAATAGATAAGTCGATAATCTCTTCTATAATGTATATATTATGCCATCTAATTTTTTTTTTCTTTTCGTAAGTAACATTGATCTTTAGAAAGTTGTTTAAAAAGAATGATAAAATTCAACTCAACAAATACAAAAATAATAATATTACAATCAGTCGTCAGTTGCTCCAGCCAACATTCTTTCCACCCGTTCAATTTCTTCTAGAGACTCAGCATTCGCCAGTAGCTCCTTGATCTTCTTTCTCTTTTCGACATCCATTTTTTCTATAATAGTGTTCATATTTTCAACTGTCTTATCTCTTGGCTTGTTATTGTTAGAAGATTCACCATTCTGAGGACTTGAAGTGTCTTTAGATTCCTTATTTCCAGATTTTTTCTGTTTAATCAACAACCGGTGATCTTCAATTGCCCTATTGTGTTCTTCTTTTGATACATTTTGAAAATCCAATACTTCTAAGTTTGGCATCACTGAAAGGACCCGAGCTCTATAATTTGCCATGTGACACACTTGGTTTCCCACCAACACAACCTCTTTCAAAGTACGCGGACTCCTTCTCAGCATATCTATCGTTTCAAAGGAGGCAATACCATTGTATGCTACCACCAACACTCTCAGATTCTTCGGGAGCACATTACCATCCAGTATCTGTAAATGGTTCTTACTCAATAACAAAGTATCTATATCGTCCCTGGTTTGTAACTCTGGCAAAAAGGTCAAGTTGTTGTTGCTCAAGTCCAGAATATGCACGGGAGACGGCAGGTATTTCAAACTAGAAGGCATTGCTATATCGTCACATTCCAAATCCAGATTTCTTAATATCAAACATTTCTGAGTGTTATGTCTCCCATCAATGTGATCCACATAGTAACTGGGTGCATCTATCACCAACCCAGGACTGAATTTCATTATTTTTTTCCTTTTCCTCTCCCTTAAAAGCTTGATATAAAATTTGCTAATATTAACCTCATCTCATGCATCTTTAATTTTTAAAGAAAGCATTTATTAACAAAAAAACAAAAAAAAAAGAAAAAAAAAAACATTGAAGAAAATTTAAACTAGAGATTCCATCATACACAACGTAACAACAACGTGTCGAACACCAAAGTAGTGTTGAATTCAACCTCACGCAAGAAAAAAAAAAAACAACCAAAAGACATCATCTTTTATACTTCTTGATACTTACTAAATAAAACACCCCGCCCAGAAAAGGAAATAATACTGCTTACACATTACCGATAATTGAAATTACGTAATATAAAACTGTAGATCCAAACCTTAAAAAAAAAAAAAGGAAAACAAATGCACGAAGTGAGAGATTCAAAAAAAAAAAAAAAAGAAGAAGAAAGAAATTCAAGGGGGATGGGACAATCAAAAACACTCATTTCCTAAAACGGTGAAAATATCCAAATAGCCGCCCACCCCCCAACAATTTTTTTTTTTATGAAATAAAGGATTTGAAAATTTTTATGGAAATAAAAAAAAAAAGGGAAAATCTCTACCGTACGGGTATTTCTTAGTGCGGCTTGTCTCTCTCTGTGTAGTAAACAGACCCCCCCTCCCCTTAGAACACCCGAGAGAGGCGAAGAAGAAAACACCCGAACTTGAGTCAAAGAAAGAAAAAAAATTAATGCATGTCCCTGCAAAAAAAAATGTATTTAAGAGGCATCGACTCATATTCAGATGTAAGTGTTGATGGGGTGGGGAATGTTGTAATAAGGAACAGGTGGGAAAAAATAAAAAATAAAATATCAAAGAAGAAAGAAACGAAAAGGATATTATATATATCGACATAAGTTATTGTTTATAACAATTGATTATCTTTTTTTTTTTTTAATTTGTGTATTATGTAAGAAAAAGAACATTTGACAAAGGGAAAGGCTAAAAGTAGAGATGAGGTTCACTAAGACTCAATTTGATTACAGTTTGTACCTTGTTACTGATTCTGGGATGCTTCCAGAAGGGAAGACATTGTATGATCAGGTAGAAGCTGGTTTACAAAACGGTGTGACATTGGTTCAAATTAGAGAGAAGGATGCCGATACCAAGTTTTTCATTGAAGAGGCATTGGCTATTAAAGAACTGTGTCATAAGCATAACGTGCCATTGATCATCAATGATCGTGTCGATGTTGCAATTGCCATTGGTGCCGATGGTGTCCATGTAGGTCAAGACGATATGCCAATTCCAATGGTCAGGAAACTAGTCGGTCCCGACGTGGTTATCGGCTGGAGTGTTGGTTTCGCTCACGAGGTAGACCAATTGGCTCAATGGGGTCCTGACATGGTTGACTATATCGGTATTGGTACTTTGTTTGCTACACAAACGAAGAAGAACCCCAAGAAGGCTCCGATGGGTCCAGCTGGTGCCGTCAGAGTGCTGGATGCCCTGGAGAGAAATAACGCATCCTGGTGTCGTACCGTGGGTATTGGTGGGTTGCACCCAGACAATATTGAGCGTGTTCTTTACCAATGTGTCAGTTCCAATGGTAAGAGGTCTCTAGATGGTATCTCTGTTGTGAGTGACATCGTGGCTTCGCTTGATGCTGGCAAGTCTACTAAAGTGTTGAGATCACTGCTGGACAAGCATGACTACACTTTTGTTCAATTGGATGTATCTCAGAAATCTCTTCCAACAGCAGATGATTTTGCATCCATTTTGAGCAACACCACCAAGACACGTCCTTTGGTGCAACACATCACCAACAAAGTACACCAAAACTTTGGTGCAAACGTGACTTTAGCTTTGCAAAGTTCTCCAATTATGTCTGAAATAGAAAGTGAGGTCAGAGACCTAGCTGCCATCCCTAATGCTACATTATTATTGAATACCGGTTCTGTTGCACCAATTGAAATGGTTAGATCAGCCATTAGAGCCTATAACGACGTGAAGAGACCCATAGTCTTTGATCCTGTTGGTTACAGTGCCACAGAGACTAGATTGACTTTGAATAATACCCTATTAGCTTTGGGCCAGTACAGTTGCATCAAGGGTAATTCTAGTGAAATCATTGGCCTTGCAGAACTTGATAAGAACAAGATGAAAGGTGTTGATGCCACTGCAGGGTTAAGTGTAGAGCTTTTGATCAAAGCTACAAAAATTGTTGCATTCAAGTATAAGACTATTGCTGTGTGTACTGGTCCATATGACATTGTCGCAGATGGTACTGTGAACGGTAAATATACATTGTCTCAAGGAACACCTGGTCAATCAATTGAATCCATTCCATGCATAACTATCTATGACGGTGATATCCCTATCATGGGCGATATTACTGCTAGTGGTTGTTCCTTGGGTTCAACAATCGCATGTATGATCGGTGGTCAAAGCGAAAAATCTAATCTATTCAATGCTGTTGTCACAGCTGTCGTGCTTTTCAAAACTGCTGGTAAAATTGCATCACAGAAGTGTAACGGTAGTGGTAGTTTCCACGTTGAATTAATTGATGCTTTGTACAGACTCTCGCACGACATTAACCCTGCATCATGGTCTCCAAAGATAACCGTTGTCTGATTTTTCTCCCAATCACCCAAAACTTTTTCTTAATGATATATTTCTGATAAACTATGAACTATTTACATATTATATATATATAGGTATAAGATAAATAACTTTAATTACAAAATTGTTTATAAATAAAACTTCATATGTACAAATTGTGATCCGGGAATTAATCTAGATCAGAAGAAGTTTTAACTTCAGTTTTCCAATTATTTTGGTAATTCAAATTACTGAAGTGTTTATTTTTGTGGAATAATGCAGAATATATAGTTCTTTTTTTATTGTTTTAAGACGTTTGAGGAACACCGGTAGTCAGTAACAATTTATTTTTAAAAGAGCAAACAACATAATAAATGCTTTAATTGTTTTATTTTTTTCTTAATCTTCTCTTTAATCAGTGTAAGACAGTTTACTTCTATCACTTGGCAGTTGGTGAGGGTCATTGTCCATCTTCTCATACTTTTCGATGACTTTTTGCTTACGATCAGCCTCTTCTTCTGGAGTCAATTTCTCCACTACTTCGTGTGGAGATGCAAACTTGAATTGACCTGTGGCAAATTCTCTGTCAGATAATTTGCTCAGTACGTATAGCTGTCCTCTAATGTATTTAACCATAGTTTCCAAGTGTGCTATATCAACATTGGGTTTACCAGCAAACAAATTTCTCCAAACAGCTTTGGCCAATGTAGCATCATCGGAGAAGAAGCCTTCGTCATAGGCAAACACAGCACCACGCAATTGTGCATTGAAATCCTTCATGTACTGATCAGCGATACTACCCGAATTAACATTCATCTCTTCGAACAATCTCACTTCAATATCACTAAAAGTTCTATCCACAAGCTTCTGTTGATAATTTCTACCATATTGAAACGGCATGGCTCTCATTCTAACAAACAATATCCATTCGTGTAATATCGTAATCTGAAACCATTGAGAGAATGTACGGGGCAACTGTAGCTCCTCGTAGAAAAATTTGGCAGTCTCAGACATCTCTTCGTCTTCGTATTGTAAACCTTGTTGTTTACACATGTTGTAGTAATACGAGCCTGCGACGGGACCAGCTCTAACTTTATCCATATCCATCTTGAAAGTACGAACCACGAATTCACCTAGCGCTTCTTTCCACTTAGGCAATTGATATCCTGCATCCTCATATTTGGAATGTGCCAACTTGTGTTCCCTAATATTCTTATGTTTGATCCCCGTTTGCTTTTGATTGGCGCTCTGAGACTCCTCAGCAAGCAAATACCGCGACGTATGCAAAAAGCTTTGGCTCTTATACAAGCTGCGTACAGTTGGTGGCTGTTGCATTAATGCACGTCTCCATCCTGCCCTATACATTGACATTTTTTTTTTTATATTGTATCTTCCTTACTTGTTAAAACTTCCAATTGATTCTAAAAAAAACACAAAAACAACCAATTGCCAATCCCAATCCAGTCAATAACTAAACAAAGAAATAAAGTGTGGCACTCGTAATATAATAATTTGTTTCCTCAGCAATTAATCTAAATCATATATACTCACTCAATCACAAATTTAATCATCAACCGGGGGGGTAGAAGGGGATTCAAATTTCTCATTCTCAAAGAAGAAATTTTGACAGTTAGTTACCCTCTCTCTGATATATTGCTTTGTACGTTTAGTCACATTCAATATTCGTTAAATTATACAGTATATCATCTTTAACCCAGGTAGCACATGATAGCTAGTTATCTACGATTATTTGAGTATATTATTGAACGATTTGCACGTGAATTTCAATACTCCGGGTTAGTTTTGAAAAAAAATTTTTTTTTTTGCGATGCCCTTTGCGATGAGCTCTCTGTGTATTGCGATGAGCATATATACACAGATGGACAAATAGATGTGTTATGTAATGATCATTTATTCTATTAAGTGTTCCTGTTTTTTTCAAACTGCTTGGCAATACGATTTCTGAGACAGACAGTACCACATTATTTTCCTTCATTTTGTTGTCTTGTACTCTATTCATTAAAATAAATTAAAGATGGAGCAGAGTAATAAGGAACATAGGAAGTCCAAGGAAAAGAATACTGCTAAAAAGAAACTGCATACTCAGGGACACAATGCTAAGGCGTTTGCAGTTTCTGCTCCTGGCAAAATGGCCAGGACTATGCAGAGGTCCAGTGATGTGAATGAAAAGAAGCTGCATGTTCCTATGGTTGATAGAACTCCTGATGATGATCCTCCACCAGTCATTGTCTCTGTTGTTGGTCCACCCGGTACAGGTAAAACTACATTGATAAAGTCCCTTGTTAGAAGATTGACTAAATCGACTTTGACTGAGATTAATGGTCCTGTCACTGTGGTGTCTGGTAAACATAGAAGACTGACGTTTTTAGAATGTCCTGCCGATGACTTGAATGCGATGATTGATGTTGCCAAGATTTCTGATTTGGTTTTGTTGATGATTGATGGTAATTTCGGATTTGAAATGGAGACTATGGAATTTCTGAACTTGGCACAACACCATGGTATGCCTCGTGTCTTGGGTATTGCTACCCATCTGGATTTGTTCAAGTCTCAATCTACCTTGAGAGCCACAAAGAAGAGATTAAAGCATAGATTCTGGACTGAAGTTTACCAAGGTGCCAAGTTATTTTACTTGTCTGGTGTTTTGAATGGTAGATACCCTGATAGAGAAATCTTGAACTTGTCTCGTTTCATTTCCGTTATGAAATTCAGACCTTTGAAATGGAGAAATGAACATCCATACATGTTGGCTGATAGAATAACCGATTTGACTCATCCTGATATACTTCAAAGCCAAGGTAAGCAAGTTGATAGAAAAATTGCATTGTATGGGTTTCTTCACGGTACACCGCTATCATCTGTTCCGGGACAGAAAGTTCATGTTGCGGGTGTTGGTGATATGACCGTTTCCCAGATTGAGAAGTTACCAGATCCATGTCCAACACCTTACTACCAGCAGAAACTGGATGAATTTGAAAGAGAAAAGATGAAGGCAGAGGCTGCAGCTACTGGTCAAATAACTGGTCAAACCACAAGAAGACGTAAGAGATTGGATGATAAGGACAAGTTGATTTATGCTCCAATGTCTGATGTTGGTGGTTTGCTAATGGACAAAGATGCCGTCTATATTGATGTTGGTAAGAAGAAAGAAGATTGGAGTTTTGTTCCTGGTCAAGAGAAAGGTGAAGGTGAGAAAATGGTCACTAGTTTACAGCAGGCTGACAAAAGTATTGCCGAGAAATTTGATGGCGTTGGGTTGCAGTTGTTCAGTAACAGCACTGAGCTACATTCTGTGGAGGATAACGATGAAATCGAAGAACAATCTGAAGAAGAGGATGATGAAGAAAGTAACAAGGGTAGAACAAGCTTAAGAGCACCAAGAATATATGGCAAATCTATCCAGGAAGCTGATGATGATATTGATAATCTACCCAGTGACGTGGAAATGGATGAAGAAGATGAAGAAACAGAACCAAAACTTGTTGAAATCGATTTTGGAAAGGACAACAACGAGAAATTAGCTATGTATTCTGATTCCGAATTTGAGTTATCAGATAACGATTCTTGGGAAAGAAAGGCCGCTGGTAAACTTAACGGAAGTATAAAGAAGAACAAGAAGTGGGATATTGGTAAGTTAATTTATATGGACAATATTGAACCCAATGAGTGTATTAGAAGATGGAAAGGTGAAGCTGAAGATGAGGATGAAGATGAAGAAGACATTGAGGACGAAGATGAGGATTTCTTTAAAAAGGCAGATGAGAATGTTGTCAATGAGGCACAAGCTGATTTGGAGAAGTTTGCACCATATTTTGACACCATTGAGAAACTAATGAAAAAATGGTCTAACACTCAAGCAATTAATGATAGATTCATTGGTGCTCCCAAAATTGGCAAAGATAATAAATCAGAAACTCAGAATACTGGTGATGATGAAGACGAAGTGTTTGGTGATTTTGAAGATTTAGAAGCTGAGGGTGATGATGATAACTCTGATGAAAAGGGTTCCGAAGGTGCCGAAAGTGATGACGAAGCTAATGAAAGTGACGGATCTTTCACCAACTTTGATGCAGAAGAAAAGAAAGAACTGACCTTAGAAGAAGAACGTGAGCAAAATGCGGCAAAGAAAGAAAAGTTAAGGATGCAATTTGAAATGGAAGAAGGTGAAAACTTTAAAGAAAACGATCCAGAAAATGAGTTTGACACTTGGTATGAACTTCAAAAGGCAAAAATCGCAAAACAATTGGAAATTAATGAAAAGGAACTTCAAGATATGACCCCCGAGCAACGTTTGAAAATCGAGGGTTACAAAGCTGGTTCTTATGTCAGAGTTGTTTTTGAGGACGTTCCGATGGAATTCATTGAAAACTTCGATCCAAAATTCCCGGTCATTATGGGTGGTTTGTTACCAACAGAACAGAAATTTGGTATTGTTAATTCCAGATTAAGAAGACATCGTTGGCATAAAAAGATTCTGAAAACTCATGATCCACTAGTTGTTTCTTTGGGTTGGAGAAGATTTCAAACTCTTCCTGTGTATACAACAAGTGATTCTCGTACAAGAATCAGAATGTTAAAGTATACACCTGAGCATACGTACTGTAATGCCTACTTTTATGGTCCTTTATGTTCACCAAACACACCATTCTGTGGTGTTCAAATTGTTGCCAACAGTGATACTACAGGTAATTTCAGAATTTCTGCAACTGGTGTTGTTGAAGAAATTGATGTTGATGTAGAAATCGTTAAGAAACTAAAATTGGTTGGTTATCCTTACAAGATCTTTAAAAATACAGCATTCATAAAAGACATGTTCAGCAGTACTATGGAAGTGGCAAGATTTGAAGGTGCTCAAATTAAGACTGTCTCTGGTATTAGAGGTGAAATCAAAAGAGCACTATCGAAACCTGATGGCCATTTCAGAGCTGCTTTTGAAGATAAGATTTTGATGAGTGATATTGTTATCTTACGGTCGTGGTATCCTGTTAGAGTTAAGCGATTCTATAACCCTGTGACATCCTTATTGTTGAGCAAGAAAACCGAATGGAAGGGTTTGAGACTAACCGGTCAGATCCGTGCTGCTATGGGTGTAGCCACACCTGTGAATCCAGATAGTAACTATAAGAAGGTTGAAAGAGTTGAAAGACATTTCAATGGTTTGAAGGTTCCAAAGACAGTTCAAAAGGATCTGCCATTCAAATCTCAAATTCACCAAATGAAGCCACAGAAGAAGAAGACCTACATGGCTAAGAGAGCAGTTGTCTTGGGTGGAGATGAAAAGAAGGCGCGTTCCTTTGTTCAAAAGGTTTTGACCATTTCTAAGGCTAAGGAGGAAAAGAGACAATCCAAGAAGGCTGATCAACGTAAAGAAAGGTTGAAGAAGCTTGCCAAGAAGGAAGAAGAGAAGACCCAAAAGGACAAAGAGAAGAAGAAAGAGTTCTTCTCTAAGCATGGAAAGAAGCGTCCACAAAGCCAAGATGGCGACGAAAGACCAAGAAAGTCTAGAAGATAATTTTAAAAAACATCATATATATATCTCGCATTTGTATAATATTAATAATCGTAAAGAAATTTTTTAAATTTAACTTCTCTGTTTTCGTAATATTATATGCAGAAAACAAATTTTTGCTGAATTAGTGAATCAACAAAAATTTTTTGTATAAGAATAAATGGGAATAGTCTATTATTTTGATATTCAAAGTCGATTTAGTTTCGTAAAGACCAAAAATGTATGACTTTCTCTTCGTTAACTAAAAAAAAACAACAATTGTACTTATTTTATTTATTTATGATTATTATATTTTATTCCTATTTTATAATGAGATAATTAAGTTACATTAAATATATTGAGACAACCATTGGAAGGCCTCTAAGTAACCGTTTCTCATAACAACGGAACACATGAAGACCTCAACTGGTCTTTGGCCCTCAATTCTTTGGGAACCAGTAGTGTTTAGCAGACCCAAAGCGGAACGCAATTCAGCTTCAGAGACAGCGTTAGCAGCGTCGATCTTGTTACCTAGGATAACAAATGGAACGTCCTTCAATTCAGCAATGTTAAATAGGGCATCCAACTCAACACGAGCTTCATCGAATCTCTCTGGGTCAGCAGCATCGACCAAGAAGACGATACCGTTGACCTCTGGGAAATAGTCCTTCCACAGTCTACGTGCTTGAACGTGACCACCCAAATCAAAAGTGGTGAATTTGATGTTTCCGATAGCCAGCTCCTCGGAAGTTGGGTGCCATGTTGGTTGCAAAGTGGCCAATCTGTCGTTCTTCAACATATGCAATAGGGTAGTCTTACCAGCATTATCCAAACCCAAAAACAAAAGCTTACCGTGCTTGTTCCACAAACCTAGCGAAGCCAAAACATCTCTAACTGCAGTAATTAAAAAAAAAATTAATGGTGGTTTTCTTTTTGCTACAACGCATATGAATTTTCACAAAACAAGAAAAAAAAGAACCTCCAATAAAACAATTGATGTTAGTAAGTTTAATTCTTAAAAGTTAAATTGATTTCCAAATTTGCTTTTTAAACATTTTTTTCGAACACGTCAATGTATCGACAAGAAATCCCTATTTCTTAAAGTTTCCAATTCAATGGATTTGAAAATCATTATTTTTTTTTTTTTGAAGAAGAAGATAATACATACACCATCCAAATACGTCCCATGAAACCATGATTGCTTGTCTTTATTATAATTGGTTATCTATATTTGTTAAATCCTTTTAAAGTTTTTTTAGAAATACCAACTTTCCTTTGACGTTTGATTTTTTTTTCACCAAAATTTGGTTTTATTTATTTTTTTCCACCAAAAAAAAAAAAAAAAAAAAATTTTTTCTTTCACGCAGCCTTCGCCCGATAGCCTTTGATCCATCGTTTAAGAAAATATTTATTTATATTTATTTCAGTTCATCGTATTCATTTGATATTGATATTGTATTTAGTGTTTTTAAAATTACATGGATAAATGCTATTTAAGAGGTGGGGGGCGCTATGTGATATATATGAGTTGGGAAGAGCAGTTATAATTTAATTATTAGTAAAAATATTGAAAATAAAATAATAAAAAAAAACTAACAAAAAAATAAATGACAAATGGAATGATTAATGATAAAAAAAATAAAAATGAAAATAAAATGCTTTTCTTAGTCCTTGAATGCAAAATAATGACTTAAAGAGGGGGGGTTTGAAGTACAATTTCTGAAGGAGAAGGAGGGGAAGTTGAAGAATATTAAAAAGGTGTAGGGGGGGGGGGGGGGGGA
>JAJLXT010000140.1:0-26855 GCA_030571395.1 Nakaseomyces sp. UFMG-CM-Y6046
AAGACAATATCATCTTTTTGTACTGTGGTTTATTACCACGTATTGGGTGATACATTTGGGACATATATTGTGGGAAAAAAAGAATAAACTAGACCCATTATAGAAAAAAAAGAGAGTGTAATAGGTGTGTAGTGTTGCACAGATAACGACGCAGGAAAACATAAAGTGAGAGGAAAAAAAGGATCTGCACTGTGGGTGTACTGATGTTACTTTTCTTTCTTTCTTTTTTGATTTTATCTTCATTCACTCTCACTTACTCTCTTACCATAATTCCAGTAGGCGAGTTTATTTTTTTGTATACGGTTCTTTTGTCATTAGACATTCCCTTTTTTTTTTTTTTTTTTTTTTTTTTACTTTAGCTAGAACCATTTCAGCACCATCGACCTCGTGTGCTGGTGAAATTTTTATAAGCCTCACTCCTTCTCTCCCCTTCCCCCCCCTTATAACTATGATGTCACTCCGTATTATATAATACAAACACACGTGCTATTATCGTACTGTATTGATATGTTTATTACTATATACGGTATATACATGATTAGTAAACAGTGATGTGTTTTCCTTTTTAATTTTATTTATCTTTTTTTATTTTATTTTCATGAATCTGGGGTTGGGCGGCTATTTGAATTATTCTTTTCTTTCTTGCTTTTTCATTTATTTATTGATTTTTTTCTTGATGGAGTTTGTTATAATGTGGGAGGTGTTTGTCTGGTGTGAATTGTTGTGTTTGGACATATGCTCCTATGATTCTGTTGCTATAGTGTAGTTTGGTGACACATCGATCTATACAGCACATCTCGGCTTTGCTGAGTTCTGATTCAGAATAACCCTCGTCACGCGGTATGCATTTGTTTCTACACGTTTCTAGGATGTTGTTGAACGTTGTGTGTATGGCATCGAATTGGACTTCCGCAAGTTTGATCTTTTCTGGGTCAGATTCCTGTGAAGAGAGATTGTTTAACCAGAGTGACATTTTTGTTGTATATTGCCCTTTTGTGTTGTGTTGCTTACTTCTCGGTTTTTATCTTCCCTCGCTTGTCTCTGTGGATTCCAGAAACAGAAATACCGTATAACTCAACTTCATTTAAAGAAGTGATTTTCTTTTTTTTTTCTTTGGAATTTTTTTTGATTTTTTTTTTTTTGGAGCCGATGAGCAGGGTTTTTTTTTTTTGTTTTAATATTAAATTTTTAGTTTTAAAGAAAATTGGAGAGAGAGAGAGAGACAGAAGAAGAGATCTTGGATTGAAAGGTAGGGGGATTTGAAAAAAAGGGATATTATTTCTTATATAAATATTCTTGTGCTTTAGATTTTGTTAGGAGTAATCGAACAGGTAATATAAAACCAACCAATTCCTCCTCTTCTTCTATTTTTTTTTTTTAAAGTATGAAAGTTCTAATCACTAATGATGACGGTCCGTTGAATACACAGTACTCTGCATATGTCAGACCCTTTGTTCAGTACATATTGGCTAACAAGCCGGACTGGGAGGTTACCATTTGTGTACCGCACGTACAGAAATCATGGATTGGCAAAGCACACCTCGCAGGACACAACTTGTCGTTGCAATTCTTGTATTCCAAGTTAGACTCTACTGACGATTCATTTTGGGGCCCTTTCATCGAGCCGCAGTTGCGTAGATCTATTAAGTTACTCGATGGAGAACAGAAGGTCAACCCTGATATCCCTGAGAACGCGATTGAGTGGATCTTGGTAGATGGTACTCCTTCTTCCTGTGTAAACATTGGGTTGCATTATCTGAGAGGTAAGGACGCCAAACCATTTGATCTGGTAATATCTGGACCTAACGTTGGGAGGAATACTTCAGCTGCGTATATTACATCAAGCGGGACTGTTGGTGCAGCTATGGAATCTGTTATTTGCAATGACACTCGCTCAATTGCCTTGTCATGGGCTTATTTTGATGGAAGAAAATCTGTACCAAATGAATTGATGCACCGTGCGTCTCAGAGAAGTGTGGATGTGATACAGTACTTATACAACAACTGGAATAGACAGACTGATCTTTACAGCATCAATATACCACTAATTGACGAACTGTCTAACGAAACCCGTATATTCTATGCTCCTATTTGGGAAAACAGATGGACTACCATATTCGAAGGTCCTCATATTACAAAACCTACCACTAATGACGAAATTGAAGATGGTAACGAATCAAACATGATATCCTTTCACTGGTCTCCCAATTTCAAAAGCCATAGACCGTCTGCACGTTGTGACCCGAATGTTAAATATGATATGGACGTGATAGAAGATAGATGCATTGTGATCACTCCAATGAGAGCTGCGTTCCAATGTGTTAATGAGCTCGTAGGTGAACTGAAAATAGATGGTATTACCAACACAGCTAATACGACTGAAGGTCCAGTCACTGATGATCATGTGGTGTTAAGTATTCCAACTGAAAGTTACATCTACAAACCATTGGAAGAATCTATAATGAAGAACCTTGGACTACAAATAAGAAATACTCTGGAAACAGATCTGATAGATCAAGGTAAGAGAATATTTCAGTATGCTGACTATGAGCAATTTGATATCGACAGAGTAATGGAACATCCGCAGAATTATTTCATCAACTCCTATATCTATAGAAAAGCTCTTATCAGAAAGCATTATTTGTCGCATACTATTCACTCTTACGTGGTAAAACACCCCGAATCCATTTTAAACAGGGCATACATGGAGTCATACAACATCGACTTAGACTACGCTGAATTCTTAGATGATGCCCTAGACGAAAACTGGGAATTACGTCAAGAACTGGAAAAGGAAGACAGATGGTGGATCGTAAAACCGAGTATGAGTGATAAAGGTCAAGGTATCAGAGTCTTTAGGACAATTGAAGATCTTCAGAATGTGTTTGATTCCTTCGACGAAGATGAAACAGATGAAGAGATTGAAGAAAGTGCTATCGACAACAACAAGATCATTATTTCTCAACTCCGTCATTTTATTGTACAGGAATATATGTCTAACCCACTATTGATACCGTCCATGGACAATAAGAAGTTCCACATTAGATGTTATATCACTTGTAAGGGAGATTTGGAAGTTTTCGTTTATGACAGAATGCTAGCTCTTTTCGCTCCAAAATCCTTCAAAAAATTGAATGATGAAGAATACAATGTCACCAATTTATCAAGTTTGGAATGCCATTTGACTAACACATGTCTACAAATTGGTGGTGACAAAGATCTATCAGTACTAGAATTTGATACGATTAAGGACATCAGTGATGAGAACAAGCAAAAGATTAAAGAACAAATTCATTTAATTGCCAAGGATATCTTTTTGGCTGCTTTAAATGTCGATAGACTCAATTTTCAACCTTTGAGAAATGCTTTTGAAACTTATGGTGTTGACTTCCTTGTGGATAGCAACTTCAATGTTAAAATATTGGAAATTAATGCTTACCCAGATTTCAAACAAACTGGTGACGACTTGAAAGAATTGATTTATGGATTGTTTGATAATATTGTAAAGAAATGTGTGGGCCCTTATTTTGATAAAGAAACCGCCGAAAATGACTCTAATAATTTCATCAGGGTGCTAGACACCACCTCGAATGTCTGGCAGTAATCGTCAACATAAAGATATACTCAATTATTAGGTTTTTATACGTAATCACATCCCCAATATGTTCACTTCTTCGCAGTTTTTGTCAATATCTCAAATGATCAATGATAATTTCCCTTTTGTATATTATTTAAATATTAAAAAAAAATAACGCATCCTAATATATATAAATAATTTGCATCTCAATAACTGACCAGTGATTTATAATACCCTAGGTAGAATACCACGAGAAATGTTGGTGGGTAAATACACGTTGCTATGGAAACGGATAAAAATTCCTAAAACGTTTTTAGACTTTTCTATCAAATAAGTTATTAATAAGTGAATTTCTGGTTCCTTTTTTTTCTTTCCTTCTATCAGTTTGAAGAAGATAAAGTTGGTATCACCAATAGTGGATTGAATAATGAAAGTGTTGCTTACAAATGATGATGGTCCATTGAGTTCACAATTTTCTCCATACATCAGACCCTTTGTGCAGTACATTAAAAAGAATCGTCCTGACTGGGAACTAACAATATGCGTACCACATGTTCAGAAATCATGGATTGGGAAAGCGCATATGGCAGGTAAGGAAATGTCTCTACAATTTTTATATTCCAGAATAGATTCAAAGGATGATACCTTTTATGGACCCTATGTCGAACCTCAACTCACCAATTCCGTAAATTTATTTGCCAATCAAGTTACAAACCCTGATATACCGGCCGATTGTATTGAATGGATATGTGTTAATGACGGTACACCAGCATCTTGTGTTAATATAGCGCTTGAATACTTGAAAGGTAATGGAAAAGACTTTGATCTAGTGATATCTGGACCTAATGTGGGAGCCAATGCATCCAGTTTGGCCGTATCTTCGAGTGGTACAGTTGGTGCAGCAATGGAGGCTGTTCTTTGTGGAGAGAAGAAATCTGTAGCTTTATCTTGGGGCAATTTGAATCCGAATGCAACAACCCCTATTCAATTCATGGATCTAGCTGCAAAGAAAAGTATAGATATCATTGAATATTTACTCAAAAATTGGGATACCCAAACTGACCTATATAACGTCAATATACCATTGGTGGAAAGATTAGAGAAAGAATCCAAAATTTACCTCGCCCCTGTATGGGAAAACAGATGGACTACAGTCTATAGTGGTCCAAATATCAACGACATCCAAAGAACAGAGATAGAAGATGGCAGTGAATCAAATAGAATTACTTTTAAATGGTCATTGAAGGCTGAAAATATAAAAAGATCTCGTTATTGCGATCAAAATGAACTATGTGACTTCCAAATAGTCGAGAATGGAGATATTTCAATCACGCCAATGAGAGCTACTTTCTCATCTCCAACATCAAAATTCGGTGAAATTAAAATATAAAACTTAAAGATAAATGTTCTCAACGGAATATTCCATAGGTCTTCGTCATATATTGATTATTGCAATAACTATGATATGATATATATTCTTATTTAAAGAAAAATCCGAAATCGGTCAACAATTCAGATAATGCAATTGAAGAAGCTCATCATTTAAAAAGGGTTTTATTGTGCTTCCTCTTCTTCCTCTTCTTCCCCCATTTCACCCATGCCTTCTGCAGTGCTCATGGACCTATTCGTAGTGGCACTAATAAGACCCCTTTTCACTACCCGAAGAGCATTTGGAACAGTTACACCATCTTCTTGAATATTAGCATATTCTCTACTCCAAGCCTGAATTCTTTCTCGTATTCTGTTGCATTTCACGAGGTAACCTCTGATCTTTTGGAGATTTCTGATAAATTCTTGGTTTCTCTGTAGCGCTATCTGTACAAGCTGTCTCGCATTCTCTACTTCTTCTAATACATGCGGGGAAGCCGTTTCTGGGAGTAAAGTCTTGAATGAATCTGGCAAGGCTGGTGTGGGAACAGCGAAAAACGGATCATCATCTTCCCCAATCAAACTATTAGCATCCGGGATTTCATTAGTTTCATTCTTCTCACTGAGAAGCATATCGTAGGTATGCGTCGGTATTTTTCTCGTAAACATATTTACTTGGATCTCTTTACTCTTGTTTTTCCTGTTGTTCTCATCATGAACACGAATGGCTTCCAATTGAGACCCATCTTCTAGGTCTTCTTCCTTCAAAGTCAAGCTATGGTCATATTCTTTCAGATTCAGGTTTCTTTCATACAGTGGCGTTGGGTAATCGCCCAAAAACACATCTAATAATTTGGCATATTTGGTAACGGATGTTTGTTCCTTCTCTATCATTAAAATGCAATGCAGGGACAGCTCTCTTAATATCGTGCTATCAAACGTTCGTCTAACTGCGGGTCTCTTGCATATATCAGACAGTGTTGAAATCGGAGTCAGCAGTTCTCGTACGTTGACCAGCTTCGAAAGACTCTCTACTTCTTCAAACATATCATCACCGTTATTATCTACACTCTCATTCTTAATCAAGGGCTCCCCAACAGCCACACTTGGAAACTTCATTCTTTTCCTCCCACTTTGCAACAGGCGATGTTCAGACCCATTATAGAACACCTTCTCCTCAGTCAACGGCTTTGAAGTATCCAATAGATTTCTACTCACAACTTCACTCCCTTGTAACAACTTGTTACCTCTGTTAGTGGTGATCCCGGAAGCATGTGGAAATACAAAGGTCCCATCAGCAGTCCTCTTTAAGGGCCTGTAGTTCCCTGCTTTCTCCTTTAAAACTCGCCTTGTAAACGCATCAATGCAAGCAGTTTCATGTTGAAGACTAGCAGCATCCTCTTTCGTCTTTCTACCACGACCCGTTCTCTTCACAGGCTCCTTTCCTTCTTTCGTCATAATTTAATTGCAACAAAACAAAAAATATGTTACACTTCTCTCTCTCAACTTTTACAAATATCACTCCTTTCCTTTGAACTCCCTGCAATAAAAGTCAAAATGCAAGAACAAACCAGAAAACAATTACATGTCTCAACAAGCACAATATTTGTTATTGTTATAAGTGTACCTTCTAATTTGAAGTATCAAATAGACAGATACACAGAGAGAGAGCATCGGAGCGAGAAACAAAAAAAAAAAAAAAAAGAGAGACAGAGAGACAATTTATACTATTATACGTAGTATCGCACATGATATTATCCGTATATAACTGCAGTAATACATGTGACCGGGTTGCTATCATACAACACGTAAATGATATCTAAATTTATTTACCCTGCTTCACACTCTAATTTCCAGATCCTGGGCTGGGCTACAGGACGTATGTTTGCCCTAATGGTCAGAGAGAGAGAGAGAGAGAGAGAGAGAGAGAGAGAGAGAGAGAGAGAGAGAGAGAAATGTGCAAGATATACTGGTGAGATGGTTCTAGATTAGTTGTTTGTATATGAAAAAAGGGGAAGTGGAATGATGTGTAAGTTTCCCACTTGTAAGAGCACATACCAACCGTTACTTTTCTGTTGATCGGAGTTAATCTCTTCTTTTTCGTAGATCATAACGGACGGTTTCTCTCTTCCACTCCGCTCCCGGTTATATTAGGGAATTTCTGGTTGATCCGTTCAACCGTTTATAGTATATTGTTACTCACATATATATATATATATAACGGGGAAAGTTCTGTTCTAGTGTGTTATTTTCTCTTCAATTGAATAAACAAGAAGTTGTCTGTAAACAACAATAACAACAACAAATGGGTGTCCTAGCTATTATTGGTATTTTATACCTGTTATCATCCTATAAGTCTGTGCCTGGTGCTTATTTCTTCAGGTTCTACTACTATGCTTTCCATAATATAATTACGCCGTACTTCACGGGCAAAAATACTGATAAGATCAGGAAACTGCAAGAAAACGAGTATGGTTGTTTCGCATACACGGAATTGGACACCTATGCCTCGCCATTCGAGTGTGATTTCTATTTCCACAAGAGTAACAGTACCTACTTCGAAGAGCTGGATATCTCCAGAGGTGACCTGATGACAAGTATTTTCCAGAAGTTGTTCTTGGAGTCTAAGAAGTGGCCATACGTCCCAGTGGCTAACGTGTTCACTAACTACTTGAAGGAGATCAAACCGTTCCAAAGGTATGCTGTCAAATCGAGTATCCTGTGCTGGGACACCAAGTGGATTTACGTCATGAGTAAGTTCACCACAAACAACGGTAAGACCCTCTGCTCTTTGTCTCTGACCAAGTACGTGTTAAAGGACGGAAGAAAGACCATCCCTCCTAAGGAGGCGCTAGAGTACTGTGGTCTCTACAATGAAAAGGTAGAGAAGATATCTGCCAAGAACTTGGACATCTTGACCAACCATTCTGGTTTCCACGACACTGTGCCAATTGAGGAACTAGACCACGAATACTTCAGGATATAAATATGCAACCTATAGATAATTATTTTTCTTCTCTTTCTTTTAAATTACATGCAAATAGATTTATATAACCCCCTCAACATTCTTTAATTATGCCATTTCTTGAGCTCATCGACTGTTTTCACTTTGATTTTTGATTTTTTTTTTTTTTTTTTTGGCAGAGCGAAAGCTTTCCCTTCAACTTTTAAGGGAACTTGATCTTTATAACAACAATGTAATCATTTTATATATCATGTAGATCCTTTCTGACACTCTCTTGTGGTAAGTGAACCCAAAGTCTTTTGCAACAAGAAAAGGATTATGGGTGGTCAGTTGTCTTTGCTGGCACAGACAGCGCCTTCTATTGCCATTTTCTCGTATATTGATATTTTAGATGAGACCCATTATGTTACACAATTAAACAATTCCAGATTTTTGAAGACATGTAAAGCCCTAGATCCCAATGGTGAGATAGTGATCAAAGTGTTTATAAAACCAAAGGAAGATAGCTCGTTGAAGAACATAATAGCAAAACTGAAGCGAGAAGCGGTACAACTTAGTACATTACCAAATGTGTTGAATTATAGCAAGATATTTGAGAGTAATAGAGCCGGATACTTGGTTAGACAGCACTTAAAGACTAATTTATACGATAGGTTAAGCTCTCGACCTTATTTTGTGGACATAGAAGCTAGATTTATAGCATTTCAGCTGCTGAATGTTTTGAATGATATACATGCTGTAAATGTTAAACACGGAGATATCAAGACAGAAAACATACTTCTAACAACATCTAACTGGGCAATTCTAAGCGATTTTAGCGCACATATAAAACCAGCTTATGTGCCTGAAGATAATCCAGGCGAATTCTCCTTTTATTTTGACACTTCTAAGAGGAGAGCCTGTTATTTGGCTCCAGAGAAATTTGATTCTGAATTGGCCGCAGATAGATCTAAAAAACATAGTATTACTAAGGAAATGGATATATTTAGTATGGGATGTTGTATTGCCGAGCTATTCACTGAGGATAGGCCCATATTTAATCTTTCACAGCTGTTCAAATATAAAAATGGGGCCAACAGTTTGGAAGATGTGATGCAACGGATTAATTTAAAAGAAGTCCCACAGTTGAAGGAACTGCTATCAGATATGTTAGCAATTGATCCTACTAAAAGACTGTCGGCATCAGAGCTGCTGCAGAAATTTAGAGGTACTTTATTTCCAGACTATTTCTACACTTTTTTATACGATTACTTTAAAACTCTAGTCAACCTCGAAACGAGTATACCATTTACTGAAGACATTGACGTTAAGGCAACCCTTCAAGATAAAATAGGAGTAATAGACCGCGGTGCAATGAAAGTTTACAATGATTTCTCGAAAATTTGTCGTTCTTTGGACTTCCCTGTTCTCAAAAAAGAGGATTTGAACAATGATAGCAATAGAAAGTATGTTCATATTAGTGATGGTTATCTGTTATTATGTAGGTATGATGAAAATGAACAAAATTCAGCAATAAAGGATTGTGTGGCAGTTCTATTTATTAATTTTGTTTGTCAAGGAATTCGCAATTTAAGTTCTGTTGAAAGCAGAGTGAAATCATTGCAGTTGTTAACTGGATTTTCTTTGTTTGTTTCCGATGAAATTACACTGGATAGAATAATTCCTTATGTTGTCAACTCGTTTGAGGATTCTTCTAGCAGGGTTAGATGTGTGGCCTTAAAATGTCTTTCTGATATGCTGAAAGAGGTTAGAAAACCTAATGCACTTAATGAAAATATATTTGTTGACTACTTACTTCCGCGAATTTTATTATTGTTACAGAACAGTAGAGAAGACAGACTAGTAAGAATGAATTTGGCCGTTCATTTGAGTGATTTTGCTCAGAAAGCAAACCTATTCCAGGAATTTAGTTTTTTTGATCAGAATTCAACTAAGCCTGATATCTTACAAGATTTTGAAAGCACAGAAATACTCAAAAAATATTCCAGAAAACTAACGCAGATGTTTGAAGACATTGCTGTTACTTTATTAACTGATAGCGAAGTGTGTGTTAAAATAGCTCTGTTAAATAATATTTTACCACTTTGCAGCTTTTTTGGTAGAGAACGAACCAACGATATTATTTTAAGTCATTTAATCACATATCTTAATGATAAAGACCCTGCTCTGAGAATGTTTTTAGTCCAATGTATTTCTGGTATCGCAGTGTTACTGGGACCAATCACAATGGAACAATATATTCTTCCATTGCTAATCCAAACACTAACTGATACTGAAGAAATAATTGTGGTTAGTGTTTTGAAAAATATGCAAGATTTAATAAAAACAGGGTTTGTTGCAAAATCCTATTTCCATGATATTACAAAAATAATTGCCCCTTTGATTCTACATCCCAATAATTGGATCAGAGAGTTTTCGTTACTAACACTCTCAGAATTGATAAAACAACTATCTAAGGCCGAAGTTTATTGCGTTTTATATCCAATTCTGAGGCCTTATTTTGATTTTGATATTGAATTTGTCACTGACATGATGATATCGAGCTCTCGTACCCCAGTTTCAAGAGTTACTTACAATTTATTATCTAGTTGGTATCTAAGATCTAAAAAGTCCTTTTTTTGGCAAAGGGTTCCCAGTAATTCTATAGATTCATTTGGGAACACTGCTATTGCATTTGTTGATAAGAAATATGTGAAGGAGAATTATGGTTTAAATTCGATAAAAAATGAACCCAAATTGGATATAAAAACAAATGAGAATGAGTCTGTGCCACTAACAGTTGAAGATAAATTTTGGATTGATAAATTTAGAAATATAGGTTTTCACGATAAAGATATGTGGAAAATTGTAGCATTACGTGAATATATAGTACGGACCACTCGTTCGAATTCAAAGAAGCGTGAAAATTCTAATTCATTTGATAGCAATGCTGTTATCAAGACAATCTCACTAAATGGAAATATGATGCCGAATACTATCTTCTTTGACATTGAGTTCTTGGAATCAGAGCCACCTTCGCTAAATGATTCAAATGTGTCCAATGGGTATGAGTCCACAAAAACTCTGGAGAAGCGTGGCGCTTCACATTCCAAAGTTATTGAAATGAAAGGATCATTAGTGTTCAAGACCAATCCGTTACCAACTACTGTGTCAAGTCTAAAGAATGTATATGTTCAACTTGAACCAACAAATAATCATCATGAGGGTCATAATCGTTTACTGACCAAGGAACAAAAGCCACCAAAATTTGTTGTACGGAGTAGCTATGAGGGCTCTAAAAAATCCATTCAAGAATATGTTAGAATGTTACAAGTTTTTCCTTCACTGAAAGAATATAAAGAATTTGGATTTGTGGCTGAAGACATCGATACTAAAGTTGACATTTCTGACATAAAGGGTGGATTTATTATGTCCTATCCCCAGTCATACAACTATTCAGTTGTTTGTTCAGATATCTTGTTAGGTTCGAAGACTTTTATTGTTTATGGTACTGACCAAGGTACACTGTCTATATGGGATGTCAGTGGAGTGTCATCAGAGAAACTGAAACTTGAACCATTAGTATTTGAATGCTCAGCAGAAATTATGTGCGTGAAAAGTATTAGTGGGTTTGATTGCTTCTGTGTTGCTTTGAAAACTGGACAGATTATGGTTTTCAGAATATTGTACCAAAATGATACGAATATCAAAACTGAAGGACAACTGATTTGCATAAGAAAGACAAATATATCAGATAATCCTTTAGAGTTTGTTACTCAAATCGAATGTGATGCAACTGGTGAAGGTTTCCAAATAGTTGCTCTAACAAATTTTTCAAATGTATTATTCTATGATATAAGAACAATGACTCTAGCTAAGAAACTTGAGATATCAGCTGAGTTAGGCAGTTGTATCACAATGGCACTGGATGCTGAGGATATGGTTCTATTTGTTGGAACACTTGGAGGTGTAATCGAGATGTGGGATATCAGATTTTTTGTCAAAATCAGGACTTTTTCATTTGGAAATAATTTGCCTATTGTACGTCTCAGGATTATAGCATTAGATGGTAGGAACTCTTTGTTGGTTTGTGGAGGTGTTTACTCAACATTCTTTACAATTTGGAATATTTCAAAGCAGACGTGTAAGGCTGTATTTGTTAAGTCTGATGAACAACCGTCAATTGACAGTTTTAATTTAGTTGATATTCAAACTGGGAATGTAAAACAAAATCTTGAGCTAGAAAAAATGGAGAATCCTATTCTGCATGTGGTAAAGGATAGAGTCTTTTATACGGATTGTAAGTCGAGAAAGCTGTATGTTTTGGATGTTCGGAATCCAGAAAATTCACTATTATTTAATGGGAAGAAAATAAACCCTTATCCATTTTCGGATACTAAAGTGACGACAACTTTATCAATTTCACTTCCAAAAAAAAGTTCAGATTCCATTGGATCTACCGGTGACCTTCTAACCAGTCGTAGAATAGTAGCGATTAAAACTGTGAAGTTAGATTCGAAAAACTTCCTACTAATCACTGATGATGCAGGGTATATCAACGTATATAATTGAACATTTTATAGATACGATAGCTAACCTTCCCCCTTAAATGAAAGTATATAATGAAATTAGTATCAAAGATCCATTGAAAGATTTCATGAAAAGATGTATGTTATTATATACATATGAATATACCTAGCTAATATACAATTATTGTGGCCCGCAAGCCAATGCGATAATGATTGGATTTATCATATCATTATTAAGTTTGTCAGGGTTTTTCATATTATTATTTTTTGTTGTTTGGTCGTCTATTTGAATATGTGAAAAGGTGAAGGAGTATATCCATTTACTAATTTTCCTTCCATCTATGTGCACAGTTAACACATTTGTAAAATGTTGTCATAGGTTCATCTGCAGATCTGATTTGTAATTGAAAGAAATAAGCACTTTCACCACCGCATGTGTCGTAGTTTGGACATTGTACCTTGGTTTGATCAACGTTGTCCCAACCACCACCCAGGACATCGTCAACTTCCTTACGTGGAAGTTTCTTTCTATCGTAAATCTCAATACCTTCTATGGGAAATTCGTAAGGGCATGATCTGCAACTCAGATTGTAAACACCATTATCAGAAGTAGCAATCAGCAGCATATTGTTGCACAATGGGCAGAATGACAGCATTGTGATCGGTATAGAATCTTATCGGTTCTTGGAATTTAGTCTCTACTTTCACTTTCTTTTGGCGTTAGACAAACTTTTCAAAGTAAAAACTTGGCAGTAGTTTTAAAACCACTGGTATGATAATATTTTGATTTCTTACAAATTAAAATATTCAATTTCACGTGAGCATTCATTGCTTATTTTAACACATTTTTCATTTTTGCGATGAGCTTAAATCAAAAAAAATTTTTTTCAAAAAGTACCCGGAATATTGAATTTTCTGATATAAAGCAACTGGAATTTCCATGTTGTGTGATTCATTCTTATGATTGCCCATTGTTCTTATATATAATATAGTAATGATAAAAATTATTTGAAAATAATATTATTACAGGATGCAAATATACTAGGATTGTTAAAAAAAAAATAAAAATGATAATGGTAATAAAATTATTGCAATAACTAGTTTAAAATATACAGATGGCCGTTAGTGTTTTTATTTAATTCTTTCCTTTAAGAAAAAGAAGCATTTATTTGATGCAATTGGATTGCTTCTGAAAGAATTGAGTGGTGAATTTAAATAAATTCATATTAAAATAAGATGGAAAAATATGTTCCTGACCAAGAAGTGAAATTTTTTTTTGTTTGTACTAAAATTAGCGTTAAAGGACAAATGATATAATTGGAACAATTAATGTAAAATAAAATGCAAAAGAGATATGAATAAAAAAGAGCAGATTAAAGTGAAAAGGGAATTTTTTCTATGCTTCCTTTTTCATGTCGGTGTTTTTTTCATTAACACCAGAAGTTGTAAAACTTCACCAAGAATGAGGAGTTTCTTAATCTCTCTTTATTTTCTTCATCCTCTTGTTTTAGGAAATCAGGGTCATAGATCTTTCTGTGGTCATCAAGGTCAATTTCATCTAGTTTGGTATACAAGGTGAAATCCTTATACCAAGCCATGTAACCGAAATAGAAAAGTAACCAAATTGGCATAGCCAAGTAACTAGCAAAGAAAGTATTAGCACTACACTTACCGTCAGAGTTTGGAGGAGACAAAGCCACCCAGAATTGAGCCATGAACACAAGAATATTAAAGAAGACACCAAAATAGGAACCCCAGATACCACAATTGGCCTTGTAACCAACGGTGTCCATGGACTTGTCTTGAATTTTCATTGCTGCTCTAAATCTGATGTGAGACAACATGATGGCAGACCAGGTAAATAATTCACTCAAACCTGAAATAGCTGCCAACCAAGTGAAAACTTCCTCTTCTTTTGGAGAAGTAGCAGCGAAACCAATAACACCAACAATAGCACAAGCTAGCAAAGCAGCCAATGGTCTGCCCTTTCTGTCGACGTAACTCAAGAATCCTGGAGCGTAACCTTGTTGAGCCAAAGAACTCAATAGTCTTGGACCAGCGTACAAAGAGGAGTTAGCAACGGAGATCAAGGCAATCAAAATAACAGCATTGATGATATGAGGAACAGCTCTGACACCATGGATAGAAGCAGCCAAGACGTATGGGGAAGCATGGGTACCACCACCACCACCTGCACCTAGCAATTCATCACTGTTGTTTGGGACAACGAACCCGATTAGGATCATAGTCAATAGGTAGATGACAACAATACGGTAAATGTTAGTCTTTGCCGCAGCAGGAGTGGACTTTCTTGGGTTCTTTTGATCGTTAACAGACAAGACAAACAGTTCGTTACCACCGTAAGAGAAGTAGGCGTTAACCAAATTGTAACAGATACCTTTAAATCTAGAGATACCAGAACTAGAAGCAAAGGCACCTGGATCGTGCCAGTACTTACCACCGATGTATCCATCCTTACCTGCACCACCACAGTTGACCACAATGGCGAAAATAATGAAACCTGCGATCATAAGAATCTTACAGGCGTTGAACAAAAATTCAGTTTCCGCATAGGCCTCCACACTGAATAGATGGATCACCATTAGGAAGACGTAGAAGATAATGACGAATACGTCTGGGTCGATGGACTCGTTCCAGTACTTGATGGTCATGGCAGCCGTGATCAATTCCAATGGCAACACTGTCAGCCATTGGATACAGAACAGCCAAGTGGTAGCAAATCCAAATGGCTTAGAGATGAATGTGGATGTGTAAGCGTTGAAACTACCGGGTAGTGTTGGGTACACGACGGCCATTTCACCGGCAGCTTGAATCATGAAGTATGTAACGAAGGAGACCAACCCGTATGCGATAACCAAAGAGGCTGGACCTGCTAGGGACAAACCCTTACCGTTGGCAACCAGCAAACCCGTACCGATACCAGTACCGAGCGACATCATAATGACATGTCTGGACTTTATGGCCTTCTTTCCCTTCGAGGACCTGTTCTCCAGGTCATCGTCGTCAGAGTCAGGGAGTGGTCTCTTGAAAGAGTCGATGAAGCTCCTGACATGCCTGTTTCTGATGTATGAGGATTTCTCCTGGGAAGACGAAGAGTAAGAATCCTCAATGATATGGTTCTTCTCTTCCACGTACTCGCTAGTACTCTTTGCTATAACGTTAGAATCCGATGAGGACTCTGCAGCTAAAGACATTATTTTTTTTTTATATTTTTTTTTTCACTAATTTTTTGTCAGTGAAATTATTATAATTTTTTCAGTATTGATTACAGAAAGACAAGAAAAAAAAAAAAAAAGGGAATACAAAAAACAAGAAATACATTTAAATTAACATCTTATTATATTTAAATACTATAGTTCATCCCGTAAATCAGTTGTTCTCGAAGATATATTACTTTTTTTTTTCCAATAAAAAAAGCAATTTCCCTAATAAAAAATTTTTTTCCTTTGTATAATGAATTTTAAGATATTGTTAAAGGCCCGGTATTTTTTTTTTCAGTAAAACAAAAAAAAAAAAGAAAGAAAGAAAGAAAAAAAGAACAAAGGGCCCTACTTTAATTTTTTTTTTTTTTTTTTTTGACACCAAATTGTTTTCACTGTCTCGAGAGTTCTTTAAAGGGTCTTATAAACTACCGTAGAAGGGGGGAATGGAGGGTTTACAGAGAAAGAGGGGAGAGTACGAGATGCAAGGAATAAAGTTGCGGGGGTGAGAGAGAGAGAGGAAGAAGAAAGAAGAAGGACCAGTAGAAGAAAAGAGAGACAGAGAGAGATGCAGGGAAGGTATCCAATTTTATGAGATCACTGTAGAGACGTACAGGAGAAGGGTGAGAGAAAAAAAAAATAAAGAAGCACCAGGGCGGTGATCATAGTCCGTTTTGTGTTAGAGAAGGTCGTAGGAAGGGTTGGGATGTTAGAATCCGGTAACAAAACGGTGTAGGAAGAACAAAAAAGAAGAGAAGGCAAAATTTTTTATGAACCAAAAGCTCACAAGAAAAATAATAAAAAAAAAAAAAGCAATGAGAAGCGCAGAAGTAAGAAAAAAAAAAAATGAAATGCGAGACTTTCTTGCCCAGAATTGGATAAAAAAAGTTGGATTTGAGATTTGAAAGTCAGAAATGCCGTATGGTTTCTACCGACACCGGTGAAATATTAAAGGTAACACTACAAAAACACTCGGTGAGAAGGGGGATTACTCCGGTCTTGCGAATCATTTCTTGTAAACATCTCATCCAATTCCTCCATTTGGGATACGCACCCCTTGCGTCGGGAATGCAATTCCGCACCAATAATAATCTTTGAAATAAGAGAGAGAGAGAGAGAGAAACTGAAACTATATTTGTTTCTTCAATCTTATGGTATTAAGAAGGGGCTGTTTCAAGCTTTGAGTCATTTAGCTCTTCAGGGTGAGGTGGAGTGAAGTGGAGAAAGCGGGGGGATAGTGAAGCATAATCTATACTTGCACATGTACAACATGTACAAGTTGTACACTTACCTATTTGTACACTTATCAATTTTCAATCAAATTTTATATTCATAGCTTAAATAAATAAAGATAAACAAAAAGAAAAAAAAAGAAAAAGCTTATATCAAAAAATAAGAACCAGGAGAGAAAAGAATGTATCTATATGTATAAAATGAAAGATATGTCATTAGAGTTTGAGTGGAAGGAAGATTGGTATCAAAATTTCACTAATCTGAATCCAACACAGTAGAATCTTGATAAAATGAAACTGATTGCCGTGATGAATGCTGTGATACTACCAAAAATGACATAATTCTGGTAACTTCTGAAAGACTTATCGCCAATGATGGCACCAGTGATAGGTAGTGCAATTAAAGTGCCAAACGCAACTACAAAATACATGGTAGAGTACCTTCTACCGAACTCATCTGTTCTGGAAATCTGACTGCAACAAACTGGAATCAATGAGAATATGGATGCAGAGAAGAATCCATACAGCGCACTGATGACGTACATATCCTTCAAAGTTCTGCCAAATGGAATCCATCCGATGAACATGACGATACTGAGGGACAATGTCATAATAATAGTGATGTTGAAACGACCGTACTTGTCACTTAGATACCCGGGGATCCATCTACCTAAAATACCAGTTAAGTTAAGAACCATGATTAAGATATAGGCATCGGAGGCGGCAATACCGTGAGCAGTACAGTACGATGCAAAATAAGTCAACGTTGCAAACAGGGACAATTCACCAAAAGTGGCACCCATTACACAGTACAGGAACTTCATGTCCTTGAACGCCTTGACGTCGATACTTTGCACGAAATACACGCGGATCATACGCTTGAACCAGTGTTCATCCTTGTACTTGGCGTCATCTACTACATGTGGTAACCTCTCACGAGATACAAGCACCGTTATGATTAACAAAAACAGGTCTATGAACCCCCAGGTGCGCATTCCCCATATGAAACCGTAGTTAGGATTATGGTCGTTCTTAATTGCGAAGAACTTACGCAAGATAATTGGGAATATGGCACCACCGAGGGACCCACCCACGGTAGCAAATGCCAAAGCGGTACCACGCTTCTTACTGAAATAGTGGGCAGGCACTGCGACCAATGGAGAGAGAAGCACACCGTTTCCAAGACCCAAGACCAAGGAGAAACTCAGGATGAAATGCCATGTCTGTGTAGAGTTGGCCGTGGCAAAGAGACCTGCGACATGTAGCACTGCACCGACTATAACTGGGTCCCTGAACCCATTTCTGTCAAAGTAAGTACCTGAGAATATACACGTACTGTAATTAACAAACAAAAACAGGGAGAAGATCCAACCGATGGTGGATGGAGATTCGTTATGCAATTGGTGTACTTGGATGTGGTCTTCCACCACACCAGAGGCGTTCATCACACCGAAACATGCCACCAAACCACAGAAGGACCCGAACACAGTGAGCCAACCTTTCAACCCACCCTCAGGATACTCCAATTCATCCGTCTTGAAAAACGGTTTCTCTTCTTCAACCTCTTCTTCCTCCTTCAAAGACTCAGCATCTGAAACATCTTCATCATCCATAGGCATCACATCTCTGGAGCGAACTCCCACTTGTTCCTGCTCTTCTTCGAAAACCCTCTCCTCAAACTTAGGAACCTCAACTTCCATTTACAAATTATATATAATGTGTATAGGTTTGTGTGTGTGTGTGTGTAATATATACATACTCTAGGTAAAAAAGGAAGTCAAGACCGATATACAATTGTATTCAATATCTAAACCTTATATATGAACTCTACATCTCCAGCTTTATCACTGTCAACCTAAATAAAAGACCGGGACCGCCCTTTTCCCCCCCCCTCCATTGTGACTTTACTCCGGCGACCCTTTTTGAAGATTGAGATACCTAGATTACAGTATAACAATTGGTATATATAGAAACAGATGGAATAAGATAGAGCAATATAGAATTGTTAACAGCAAGAAAAGAAAAAAGAAAGAAACCAGAGATAAGAAAATCAACAATATGTACACAAACACACACACTCTCTCTCTCTCTCTATCTATCTCCATCAGCGCATGTTATGTCATCCCCCCCCGCCGGGCTGGCAAGCAGAACATCCTCGTACAGAGATTGAGTGAAATAAAAAATAATATATCTTCATTACTTCTTATATCTCTCTCTCCGTTCGGTGATCCGTCTCCGTCTGAGCGTGTGTGTGCACATCGCTCTCTGCCTGTCGCATCAGACATGTTCACACACACACACACACACACACACACACACACACACACACCCGGCCTCGGGTGGATCTTCCGATCCTGTTACCCAAATAAAAAAACTCCTCGTCATATATTACTACATATGATTGTTTCGTTAAATGTTATTTTTTATTTTTATTTTATTTTATTTTCCGGGTAATTTCAGTATCGTTTATTATGATTTTCTGCTTTCATTCTCGTTTAAAGTGTCCCTTCAACTCTCTCTCAATTCATTTTTATTAATATTATAGTCAAGGGTTAATTTACTTTTAGATTGGAAGGATATTTGGAATTTTGACCCAATTATTCAATTGAACTTTGAAAAACTATCAAGAAGACATTACTGATATATATATATACTGAAAAAAAAAAAAGAGATATATATATTTCCACAAACACTTCCTTGTTTTGAACTAGAATTGATTATGACATTCCCTGCTTTGAAGAATGATTTGATATTGAGAGCTGCCAGAGGTGAGAAGGTGGAGAGACCTCCCTGCTGGCTGATGAGACAGGCTGGAAGGTATCTGCCAGAATACCACGAGGTTAAGGGCGACCGTGACTTCTTCGAAGTTTGTCGTGATGCTGAGGTAGCCTCTGAGATTACTATACAGCCAGTGAGACGTTATGCTGGTCTCCTGGATGCTGCCATCATCTTCAGTGATATCCTGGTGATTCCTCAGGCAATGGGTATGAAAGTGGAGATGTTGGAAGGTAAAGGGCCTCATTTCCCTGAACCATTGAGGACCTCCGAGGACCTGCAGAAAGTGTTGGACTACAAAGTTGACATCCTGAAGGAATTGAAGTGGGCTTTCGAAGCTATCACTTTGACGAGAAAGAAGTTGGATGGCCAAGTACCATTGTTCGGTTTCTGTGGTGCCCCATGGACTTTGCTGGTTTACATGACCGAGGGTGGTGGTTCCCGTATCTTCAGATTCGCTAAGCAGTGGCTAAACGAGAAGCCTGAGGAATCTCACAAACTACTACAGAAGATTACCGATGTGGCTGTGGAGTTCTTGGCCCAGCAAGTTGTTGCCGGTGCTCAGATCCTGCAGGTCTTCGAGAGTTGGGGCGGGGAACTGTCGAGTGCCGATTTCGATGAGTTTTCCCTGCCTTACTTGAGACAAATCGCTGCTAAGGTACCAAAGAGATTACAAGAGTTGGGTGTTAAAGAACAGGTCCCAATGATTGTTTTTGCCAAGGGTTCCTGGTATGCCCTGGACAAGCTGTGTGATTCTGGTTACAATGTCGTTTCTCTAGATTGGTGCTGGGATCCAAAGGAAGCTGTCAAGATTAACAACGGACGTGTCGTTCTACAAGGTAACCTAGACCCTGGTGTTATGTACGGCTCTGATGAGGTCATTGAGAAGAAGACGAAACTAATGATTGAAGGTTTCGGGGGTGGTAAGCAAAACTACATAGTTAACTTTGGTCATGGTACTCACCCATTCATGGACACCGAAAAGATCAGATTCTTCCTTGAACAATGCCACAAGATCGGATCAAGCTAGTTGTTAGACAACTGTTATAGTAATAAGTTTATGACGTTTACCTTTTGTGTTTCGTTTGTTTGTTTGTTTTTTGTAATGAGTTTGATTGATTTTTTTTTCATTCAGTCCTGAATCAAACATGGAAATATTCATATTTGTTAATAGTGTAGTGCTACAGTAAATATCTATAGCCTTTTGTTTTTCATTTTGTTATGTTTTGTGTACCTTGTTATTGATTTATAATATTGCAATTGTCCGTTCAATTGGAATCCAGAACACTGTATTGCAATGGTCTATCATATTCTTTTGTTCTGATTCAAGCTCATCGCTGAAATTTTTTTCACATTTTTCTTTAAAGGGCCCGAAGATCGAAAAAATCTGAAAAATTAAGCAAAACTGGCTAACAACATATTAGAGTTGAGTGGCTGTGAAGTTTGTTCGAAAAAGGATATCAAATCCAACTTCTTACAAGATTTAAAACATCGTTAAAGAATAACACTGTGGTGATGTCCGCTACTGATTTAAAGAAACAGGATCTCTATGTGTTTGATCTACCGGAGGACCTTTTAGAGTCACTAAAATTGGTACAGTTTGACACTTACAGAAATGAAATTGAACTCAAAAAGACTGTCCAGGACAACGGTTTAAGCGTCGAGGATATCAAGAAAAGACAAGTTCCAACTGAATTGAAATGTAAAGTCTGTGTTGACACCGGTAGTAAATTGGATAGGTCGCATTACCAAACTGATATACATATATTGAATATTAAGAGAAATCTCAATGGATTGCCACCGGTGAGTGAAGCAGAATATGGGGACCTGGTTCGGTCTGAAAGAAAAGATGGGAGGTCTAGTGATAAAGATGCTGATTCAGATACTGATGATGATTCAGATACTGGTTCTGAGAAAGGTGATGATGGTGAAGAAAGTCAATCTGAGGAAGAATTGGACAAAATTGATGAAGTACCTAGCAATGGTGTCAGTAAACTCTCCCTCAGTGATAAAGCTACCACTACGAATATTATTGATCAAGGAGATGACGGTTCTGAATTGCATCACTTGAATACTGGTTTACCACAGATTCTTTTCAGATCCTCGATGATTTCAAATAATGAGATGCTAGGTATTTTCAAAGTTCTGTTCAACAAAGCTAGTGTTAGTGATCCAGTGAAAACACTTTACAGATGGAACGATCCAGAAATACGTATGACTTCGGTGTCCGCTATGTTCGTTGTAGGTGGTGGTCATTTTGCCGGTGCTATTGTCTCTCATCAACGTCGTAATGCTAAAACTATTGTGCGCTCCAAAAAGAATGAATTGACTGTCCAAGAACAATGCGTTCAATTTTTAGAACACAAAACCTTCCATAGATATACGACTAGAAGAAAGCAAGGTGGCTCGCAGTCAGCAATGGACAACGCTAAGGGTAAAGCTAATTCTGCAGGTTCGACATTGCGTAGATACAATGAAGCTGCCCTCAGAACAGATATCCAAAATTTACTAAAACAGTGGAAGCCATATCTAGACAAGTGTGAAAATATATATATAAGAGCAAGAAGTGCCCAGGATAAAAAGATATTTTTGGAGGAGGGCTTTCTAAATAAGGACGATCATAGAATCAAGAGTTTTCCATTCACAACTAATAGACCTACAGTTGGCGAGTTGAAGAGAATATGGTGTGAATTAACCTATCTAAAAGAAGTAAAGAAACCTGAACCAATAGAGAAGGAAGTTGATGAAAACAAACCTAAGCACAATGTACAGAGGAAAGAGAAGAAAGATGTTGCAACAGAGCTAACTGTTGATGAAAAGCATTCAGAAGAGGTGGTAAATTTACTAAAGAAGAGTAGAGCACCTTTACTAGTGGCCTACCTACGTAAGAACAAGTTAGACCCTAACTTCAAGTTAATGCCAGAAAAAAAATATGCTACCACACCGACTATGCTTCATTTTGCCGCTCATAGTGGGTTGAAGCAAATGGTTACAATTTTGTTAACAACTGTGAAGTGTGACCCTACCGTTAAGAACGAATTCGGGAAGACCGCATGGGATTTAGCAAAGACGACTGTTGTTCAACAATCTTTCCAGAAGGCAAGACACACATTAGGTGAACAGTATACCAGCTGGGAAGAGGCACACGTAGGAGTACCATTAAGTAAAGAACAAATTGATGAATTAGAAAAGAAAGAAGAAGAGAAGGATGAATTAGAAAGACAAGAACTTATCAAAAAGGAACTGGAACATGCCAAGGAAATACAGAAACAAGAACAAGCAGCAAGAGTTGATGAAATTGAATTAAGACGTGGTAAAGGCAGAAGACTGGATTCAGCCGCTACCCCAGGTCTCATGAAGGTCTCAGAGCAAAATTTGAATTCACTAACAGAAGATCAAAAGAGAAGATTGATGAGAGAACAGAGAGCTAGAGCAGCGGAGGCAAGAATGCAAAAAAGTATGGGTAAATAAATAGTTCAAGCATATATGAATGACAATAAAAAAACGCATTTATAGAATACATATAGCATATCATCTAATATTGTCAACAGAATGAAAAGTAAAAAAATTTTGTAAAGGATGAAAAATATATTTATATTTTTTGGTTCTTTATCTAAAAGGATTTATAAAATCATTAAATATACATTAGGAATAGAGAATTGTTTCAATAATCTATTGTTTTTATATGAGGTATGGGGGGGCATTAAGCTAGTAAATATTCTGGAAAAAAGGATGTGTTTTTAAAAAAATAAAAACTGAGCTTACTTTCTGGAGTTGACAATGTCAACAAATTCTGGCTTCAAAGAAGCACCACCGACCAAGAAACCATCGACATCAGCCTTGTCCTTGAAGGTGTGAGCGTTAGCACCGTTAGCGGAACCACCGTACAAGATTCTGGTCTTTTCGGCAACGTCCTTACCTAGCTTGGTGGCCAAGAATTCTCTGATAGACTTGTGGATCTCTTGAGCATCGTCAGCAGTAGCAGCCAAACCAGTACCAATAGCCCAGACTGGTTCGTAAGCAATGACAACGTTGGTCCAGTCCTTAACTTCAGCCAAGACAGCGTTCAATTGCTTTTCAACGACCTTCAAGGTGATACCGGCCTTCTTTTCTTCCAAAGTTTCACCGATACACAAGATGACGGAGACACCGTTGTCCAAAGCGAACTTGGTCTTCTCAGCGATCAACTTGTCGTCTTCGTGGAAGTAGGTTCTTCTCTCGGAGTGACCCAAGATAGTCCAGTTAACACCGATGTCCTTCAATTGTTCAACGGAGTTTTCACCAGTGTAGGCACCGGAAGCCTTGGTGTAGGTGTTTTGACCACCGACCTTGACTTGCTTCTTGGTGACAAGAGAGTTAGTGTAGTCCAAGTAGGTAGCTGGTGGACAGATAACGACTTCAACGTTTTCTGGGATAGAAGCAGTGTTCAATCTCTCAACGATTTCCTTGATAGACTTCTTGGAACCGTTCAACTTGAAGTTACCACCGACGAAGAAAGTTCTAGCCATTTTTGTTTGTATTATATTATTTGTTAATAGTATTGAAGTATTATACTTTGAGGTTCTTTCCAAAGATAAAGCAAGAAGAAAATAAAAAGCAAGAAAGAAGACAAGACAGGGAAAGATTATTTCAAATCAGAAACACTCTTGTAACGGTATTGTTTTATTTAAATAATAATTGATAAAACCTTCATAGGATGAGAAAAAAGAAAGGAAAACAATGAATAAATGTGAAAAAAAAAATTTTTTTTTTCACACTGTCACACACAAACACACAGACATTCACTCTCTTCTTTCTTACTCTCTCTGTCTGCCTTTCATAGTGTTAAAAACTTACCTCTAGTACTATATTCTTCTAACAAACATACTCTTATCCTGTTCAATATATTGCTTTTTCTTTAACTTTTATCCTTGTGATTGTTGTAACATTTTTTGTTGTTGTTCCTGTGTTGCACAAACATAGTTTTCTCAGTGTATGGTTGCAGTATATATTTTTCACTCTCTGTGCGTGTGTTTCTTTTCTGCCTGTGGTGTCTGTGAGAAGACAGAACAATGGCGGGGGGGGGGGGAGGAAAGGACGACCAGGTGGATGAAGGCATCGATCGATACAATGATGAGGAAAAGAAGAGAAGAATCCCATTGATCCGGGTCGTTTTGTGCGTGTTGTGTGTGTGTGTCTCGAGAGAGAGAGAGAGAGAGAGATGGGATGAGAGATCCCAGCTGTCGTTTTACGTCATCTTGTTCCTTTTTTTTTTTTATTTCCACCTCTTTTTTTTCTGGAACCCGCGGGTGTCTGGGTGTATTAAAGAGAAATATATTAAATTACCCGGTTTTAATCTTTTACCCGGTGTATAATTTGTTTTGATTATCCTTTTTTTTTTAATGTTTTCGAAGTAGACATACCTGACTGATGACTATCACGTTAATGACAACACGTACACACTATTATATCCATGTATTTCTATTTAATCGTGAGTTATTATAAGGTTTGAAATAATGCACAAGTTTGTTATTATATTATATTATGATATATATATAAAAAAAATAGATAATAAGTAGTAAAATTAGGGATTTGTAGCAAAAAAAAATTAGTATTACATATAAGCACACAAATACTTTTTTTTTGTTTTGTTTTCTTTTCTGAGGGGTTTTACTTATGTCATTAGTTCTTTTTCGGCTTCAAGTGTAGACCATTTTGGTAACACTGTTCTCAGTACGTACTTGTTTAGCTTTTCATCTAGCTCCATGACCATGAGACTTCCGTTGGGAACGTTTGTGAAGGATTCGAACTCTTCGTATGTCCATCTGAACCACTTCATTAGGAACACACGGGAGTATATGCCATGGGTCACCAACACAACAACGTCTCTGCCCTTTGTCATGGTCTTGAACTGGAAGTGACGGTACAGAGTGTCTTGGAAACTGGCCACTCTGTCATAGACATCTGCGGCACTCTCTCCCTCGGGAAATCTGAAGAAGAAATGACCATATGTCTTTCTTTTCTCCATCACGTCCTGCATGCTGCTCACCTCCTGGTAGTTACCGAAATCTTGCTCCCTTAACCTAGGCTCATCGATAATACGGTACCGCAGGTACTTGGTGTTCTGTTCAGGGCCATCTGTGCAATGCGTGCTGGCGTCGTTTTCATAGACACCACTGTTCTCCAGGTCATGTGGCCACACCGCATGTTTCTGTTTACCACCGGGATTGTAGCTTAGATCTTCACACATGCGCACCCCATTCGTCAGCTCGTTGTACTCGTCAATAACATCGAGCACACCTTTCAACGTCTGTCTAGTCCTTTTATATGGAGAAGTGTAGAAAATGATGTTTGTATCCTTAGTGTCCTTCTTGGGATGGTAGTCTCTGAGCTCCAGAGACTTGTGTGGTCCGTTCAACGCATACTTTTCATTCAATGCAGTGATGATATCGTCGTTATCGAGGTTCAACAGCTGGAGTAACCGAACACCCGCATGGTTCGCCTGCTGTTTACCGTAAGGTGTCAGAGAGATGAGATGGTTAGGCGTTACCTCATTTATCTTCTTGTCTCTATTAGACTCACTCTCACCATGCCTTATAAGAACTATTAACCTTGGTCTATTATAAGTTTCCATCCTGCTTCTTATTCTTCCTTATATTATTTTCAATATTTTTGTAGTCTTTCCCACCCCTTTTTCTTTTACTCTCTCTCTCTCTCTCTGTGTGTGTCTCTTTCTGTCTATCTATCTCTTTCTCTCTATGTTCTCTTTCTATATTATTCCTCTTCCCTCAACCCCTTAAAGATATTATTCGTTGATGCTTTTTAATTGTAACAACTAATGTAAGTTATTTATCAAAAACCAATAAACCAAACTAAAGTAAAGAAAAAAAAGAACTTCTTTTGAATAATAATAGAATTCACAGAGAGGTCCTAATACGTTTGTTAAATAATCCCATTTACGTAAGGCTACATTAAATTGCGCAGTCAGAATGATTAACATTACAGTACAGGAAAAAAAACAACCTCAGTAAAACAAAAATAGCTTGCTTTACCAAAACGGACCTTTACCACTGCAATGAAGTACTGTGCGTTACAGTACAGTTACGTTACAGTGTAGGTACAACACAATATTACACACAACTCTCTCAACCCAAACCCCTCCCCTTTCCCCTTCCCTATCATTCGTTAAGGGGAAGGGGAGGGGGGTAAGGATTTCAAATTTTTGGTTGA